>JAQPPZ010002621.1:1800000-2057069 GCA_028583015.1 Wollemia nobilis
GTAGAAAAGTGTCATGAAATCATGACATGTTGCGTTTTTGTGACCTGGCTAAGAAAGAGAAGACGGGTTTTTTGTGGACTGTTATAGAATGACAATTGGCGATTCCAGAAGCCATTAAGGCAGTTCTAATTGGCAGTTCCAGAAGCTGTTAAGACAGTTTTGAACGACGGTTGCAACAAGAAGCTGTGAGGATAAAAGGGGATTTTTTCAAAGGATTCGAGAGGCTGGAAAGATGTAGATCAAGACTGCAACTATATTTTCTTTTGTACTTTGTAATATTTCCATTTACTCTGAATAAAAATTGAGTTTTCTCTTGTTATTAAATTTGGCTCTCCATCAAGTGGTATCAGAGCAGCAAGATTCTGTGTGTGTGAGCAGGCCGCTAAACGTGAGGCAGCTTGCACCAGGATCTAGGTTTACAGGTTCTAAGAAATAGTGAAGTAGAATGCCATCGCAAAGAAATCATGGTGCTAGAAGGAATGTGGTTCCTGAAGGAGACTTTCGAGCATTAGAAAGGCAAGTGCAAGCCTTGCAGGAAGAATTGCATAGAGGAGTAGAGCCAAGAGGAGACCACAGTGATGATGACAGAGTTGAAGACCTATCTGAAGAAGAAGAAGAAGCAATGAGTGCTATAGAGTCTTGAATGATTAAAGCCATTTCACAAATTAGGAAAAGGCCAAAGATTAACGTCTCCACATATTCTAGAAATTTAAATCTAGAAGAATTGATAGACTGGATTAATGACATGGAGGAATATTTCGAATATGAGGAAGTTGAAGATCCAAATCGAATTAAATTTTCCAGAACAAAGTTGAAAGGCCATGCTGACATATGGTGGAAAGGAGTGCAACTGGAAAGAAACCATAGAGGAAAATAAAAGATCACCAGGTGGGATTGAATGGTTGAAAAACTGAAATGGAAGTTTATTCCAACAGATTACGAATTAGATCTACTAAGAAAAATGCAGAGTTTGTGCCAGTCCAGCAAGTTTGTTAAAGAATATACAGAGGATTTTTTTTAAATTTCTATTAGAACCAGTCATACGGAAGCAAATAAAGAGAGAGTAGCTCATTACATTAATGGGTTGAGAACTAGCATGCAAGAAGAATTGAGTCTTGTTTGAATGAATAACATTGAAGATGCTTACTAGTTTGCTCTGAAAGTGGAAGAGAAACTGAACAGCAGATTTGATAGCAAACAAAGAGGAAGAGGTCATGGTGGAAGAACTGGTGGAAGAACCAGTGGAGGTAAATATGATGACCAAAAGCAGACTGGTGAAACTAGCAATCACCAGGAATAGAAGGAGGAGAATGCTTACCGACCCTGTAATTAGAATAATTATTATCAAAGGGGACAAGGTAGAGGTGGACGCAGATATGGCAGAGGCAGATTCTGTGGAACCTTTTTCAATTGCAGAGAAGAGGGGCATCGATCATATGAGTGTCCCAAAAACCAAGAAACATCGAACAAAATGCCTGAAGGTAATGTTAGAGCTACAGTTATTGAGGATGGTGTTGAATCTGAGCACTCTGAAGAAGTAGAGTGCGGAGAAGTGATGATCACAAGGAAAACCTTGTTGAATGAAGAGAAGGAACCAAATCAGTGAAAAAGACTGTTCCACATGAGGTGCAAATTTTTAGATAAAATCTATAATATTATTATTGATAATGGTAGTACAGACAATTTGATTTCTAAGGAAATGATATCTAAGTTAAAGCTAGAAAGAAGACAGCACCCGCATCCATACCGGATTGCATGGTTACAAAAGGATCATAGAGCATTGGTCAGTGAACAATGCTTGGTCAAGTTTCAAATTGGAAGATACCAGGATGAGGTCCTGTGTGATATTTTGCCGATGGATGCTTGCCATTTGTTTCTTGGAAGACCATGGCAATTTGATAGATGTGTAACACATAATGGACATGCAAATACCTATTCCCTAACAAAAGATAGAGTACACCACAAACTAAAGCCATTGAAGGAGGTTGAGGAAAAGGTATGCAATAATGCTAGAATTTGTTTAGTAGATGGCAAAATTTTTTTGGATGGTATAAAGAGGGATTCAATGTGTTATGCATTAATTCCTACTGTAAAAAGAGAAGATACTACTAACATTCCAGCAGAAGTTGAACATCTGTTAGCAGAATTTCCTGATATTATATCAGACAATGTGCCTGAGGGTTTGTCGCCAATGAGAAAGATTAGTCATCAGATTGACTTAATGCCAGACTCTAGCTTACCCAACAAGGTAGCCCATAGAATGTCTCCAGTAGAGAATGAAGATTTGAATCGCCAGGTTCAAGAATTATTGAGGAAGGGTTTGATTCGAGCAAGTTTGAGCCCTTATGTAGTACCAGCAGTACTTGCACCAAAGAAGAATGGCGAATGGTGAATGTGCACTAATTCCTGAGCCATTAATAAAATTACCATTAAATATCACTTTCCATTACCTAGAATGGATGATATCATGGATTGCTTGAGTGGAGCTAAATAATTCACTAATATTGATTTGAAGAACAGATATCATCAGATACGTGTTAGAGAGGGTGACGAATGGAAGACAACCTTTAAAACCATAGAGGGTTTGTATGAGTGGTTAGTTATGCCATTTGGATTGACTAATGCACCCAGTACATTTATGAGGCTGATGAATGAAGTATTGCATGACTTTCTGGAAAAGTTCGTGATAGTTTATCTAGATGATATTCTAATTTTTAGTAAAACATTAGAAGAGCATTTTTTGCATGTTCGAACAGTTTTTGAAAAACTGCGTGAGGAGCAGTTATTAATTAATATACAGAAGTGCAGTTTTGTGCAGAAAGAGCTGATTTACCTGGGATTTGTCATCTCAGAGGAGGGTCTAAAAATGGATCCTAACAAAGTGAAGGATATCATTGAATGGCCTGTCGCAAGGAATGTAACAGAGGTAAGATCATTTCACAGTCTTGCAAGTTTCTATAGAAAGTTTATTAGAGACTTTAGTAGTATTTGTGTACCCCTAATAGAAACTATGAAATGGGATAAGAGAGAATTTAAGTGGACTGCCAAGGCAGATACCAGTATGAACATATTGAAGAAGAAAGTGACAGAACATCCCATTCTGGCACTTCTAGATTTTAATAAAGTGTTTCAGGTTGACTGTGATGCCAGTGGCAGTGCCATTGGAGCTGTGTTGAGCCAAGAAGGTAAAAATATTGCATACTTTAGTGAAAAATTGAATGATGCTAGAAAGAAATACTCTGTTTATGATCAAAAATTCTATGCTATAATTCATACTCTTAAGAAATGGAGGCATTATTTGCTAACCAAAGAATCTGTTTTATATACTGATCATCAAGCTTTGAAGTATATAAATAGTCAAGCTAAACTTAACCAGTGACATTTGAAGTGGGTTGAATTCCTGCAAGTTATAGCTTTGTCCTGAAGCATAGAAGTGGAAAATCTAATAGAGTTGTAGATGCCTTGAGTAGAAGGCATAATTTGTTGATAGAAATGAGAGTGCAGGTTGTTGGGTTTGATGAACTCAAGAGTTTATACCCAGTAGATCCAGATTTTGTAGAGGCATGGATAGCATGTGTGTCTCCTACTACTATGGATCGCACTAAGTGGTTGGATTTCATGATCCAAGATGGGATGCTATTTCGGAAGAACCAGTTGTGCATTCCACGAAATTCCATGAGGGAAAATTTTATCAAAGAGAAACATAGCGGAGGACTAGTAGGGCATTTTGGTCGAGATAAGACCATTGCTCTCATTAGTGAGAATTACCATTGGCCGTAGTTGCAGTCGGATGTGACCAAATTTATGCAGGGTTGCAGAGTGTGCCAGATGGCAAAAGGTGTCAGCCAAAATATAGGAATGTACCAGCCATTGCCTGTACCAGAGAGACCATGGGAGGACATCAGCATGGATTTTGTTCTTGGTCTGCCAAGAACATAATGTGGAAATAACGCCATTTTTTTTATTGTTGATAGGTTTTCAAAAATGGCCCATTTTATTCCATGTCAGAAGACAAGTGATGCGGTTCACATTGCCGACTTGTTCTTCAAGGAGGTCGTATGACTTCATGGTCTACTCCAAAGCATTGTCTTGGACAGAGATACCAAATTTGTGGGTTATTTCTAGAGAACCCTATGGAAGAAGCTAAAAATAGACTTGAAATTCAGTTCTGCATACCACCCGTAGACTGATGGACAGACCGAAGTAGTCAACAGAAGTTTGGGTAATCTTCTATGATGTCTGGTAGGAGATAAACCCAAGGGATGGGATCTGATTTTACCACATGCAGAGTTTGCTTACAATAATTCTGTCAATCGTAGTATTGGTAAATCACCATTCCAGATTGTGCATGGGTATAGCCCATAAAAATGCTTCTGAGTTGAGATCGATGGATAAAGAAGACAAGTGTAGTGCTGAAGCTGAAGACTTTGCAGCACACATGAAGACTTTACATGAAGAGGTACAACAACATATCAGTCAAATGAATGCTACGTACAAAGCCAGAGCAAATCAGAAGCAACGTTTCAAAGAATTCTAGGTAGGGGATGAAATCATGGTTCACTTGCGTAAGGAACGTTTTCATCAAAAAACATATAATAAGTTGAAGATGAAGAAGTTTGGACCATGCGGGATCATAGGTAAATGAGATTCAGGCAATGCCTATGAAGTTGATCTACCAAGTGAGCTGAATATTTCCCCTATCTTCAATATTTTAGACTTGGTTGAATATCATGCAGGAAGTTGTAGCGAACCACCCCATCCAGATCTTTGGAACATTCCTGCATCCACTCCAGACAAAGAAGAAATTGAAGACATACTCGACACTTGCAAAGGCAGAAGTACCCAAAACAAGAAATATTCAGAGTATTTGGTCAAGTGGAAGAACCGACCTGTCGAAGATGCCACATGGTTGTCCAAATCAGAGGTTGATCATTTGGGTTTTTCTCTGACCACCCAAAAGTGAGGATCACTTCTAAAAATCTACCTTGGGTGTCTGATGCAGGAGCATCCAGGGCAGCACAACAATCTTGCATCACCAAAAAGAAAAAAAAAGTTCAAAGTTTGAAAAATTATTCTAAGTATTAAAATGGTCATGATATCGTGACACAAAAGTTGTCACGATATTGTGACACCAATAGCAGAACGGTAGGCACAAACTTAAGTTTCGCGATATCATGACACAAAGGTTGTCGCGATATCACGAAACCAACAGTAGAACGACGGGCACAAACTTAAGTGTCATGATATCACGACACAAAGGTTATCGCCATATCGCGACACCAATAGCAAAAAGGTGGGTGCAAACTTAAGTGTCATGATATTGCGACACAAAGGGTGTCGCGATATCGCGACACCTTCGAGCAAAAGCGGAAGTAAAACCTCTAGTGTCACGAAATCGCGACACCCCCAAAACAAATCCAAAAAGCCAAAAAAGTGTCGTGATATCGCGACACTTTGGCAAACAAAGCCAAAATCCAAAGAAGTGTCGCGATATCATGACACTTTGGCAAACAAAGCCAAAATTTGAATAAGTGTCGCAATATCGCGACACATTGGCGAAAGAGAGCCAAAAGCAGAAAAGTGTCGCGATATCGCGACACATTGGCGAAAGAGAGCCAAAAGTAGAAAAGTGTCGCGATATCGTGACACATTGGCGAAAGAGAGCCAAAGGCAGAAAAGTGTCGCGATATCGTGACACATTGGCGAAAGAGAGCCAAAGGTAGAAAAGTGTTGCGATATCACAACACATTGGCGAAAGAGAGCCAAGGGCAGAAAAGTGTTGCGAAATCGTGACATGTCGCATTTTCATGACCTGGCTAAGAAAGAGAAGACGAGTTTTTCATGGACTGTTACAGAATGACAGTTGGCGATTCTAGAAGTCGTTAAGGCAGTTCCAAGTGGCAGTTCCAGAAGCCGTTAAGACGGTTTCGAACGACGGTTGTAGCAAGAAGTCGTGAGGATAAAAGGGGATTTTTTTTGAAGGATTCGAGAGGCTGGAAAGACGTATATCAAGACTGCAACTGTATTTTCTTCTGTACTTTGTAATATTTCCATGTACTCTGAATAAAAATTGAGTTTTCTCTTATTAAATTTGGCTCTCCATCATTATGTTTACTTGATAATTGTTTATAAAGTCTCCAATATTGCTTTGGTTGACTTTTTCTTTTTACTCTCTTTTCCATCACCTCTATACATGCTAGCTAGCTAAATAGTTGCATCATTTAGAGTTAAAGAATTTGCATAAGGTGTGAATGGAACTTCTAATATATTCATCTCCATGAGTTGAGAGCAAGATTATGATATTTACCTCATATATAAATCTCTATTAGTGTAAATAGATTTACATCTAAGAAAGTATTAGAATAGCTCACCAAGATCAATCAATTTTATTTATTGCTTCTTATCATAAGTTTTATTTCCATTCAAACATGTAATTTGCGTAGTTTCTATTGCATTATTTTCACTCTAATAGGGTACTCTGTTATTTATAATTCGAAAATAAAAATGATAAAAAGACATTAGTTTTGCTAAGTCTATTTTTATTTTTAGAATTTCTATATTTTCTAAGTAGAATACACACACTTCATGTATTTTTACATTGGTAAGGTTGTATTTCATTACCAATACCCAATCAAGACCAACAACATTGGAATTCATCTTCTTCTGCTGGATCACCCCCTAAACACCATAGTAGCCCCAATGAGTGGGTTTTTGGATTTCATCACTAGAGGATCCCCTATTGTTGATATATCCTTGGGGTAGGATAGGATTAGACACCCCTGCTCATAGGGGTTTTTATAATTAGTGAGTGTGCAACTATCATTTATGACTAAGCCCATATGACGATGAAGCAAAAGCTTAACTACGTTAGTAACAAGTCTTATATAGTGTCACCCCATTCTTAATAAGTTTTATACATCTCCATTATAGGTTTCTTGAGCAATAATCTTCATCAAAAACCTTTTCCCTATTTGTGTATAGTTACCCTTTGCATACATTTGGGTATAACAAGAAACTATGCATGAACATACATTCATAAGTCACATTCTCCATCTCATTTTTTTTGTTTTAGGGTTTTTTGGAACATTTGAAACACACTTTTATAAAATATGCATGTTCATTGTTTTTCTTGTTGATTAGGTTGATTTTTATCATAAAATATTTTACAAAACCTTCATAATAGATTACAAAACCTCCATAAATAAGTTCCTACACATATCAGGACATAGTTAAGGTAACCCTACTACTTATATAATTATTTTTATCAAATTAATAGGGTAGGATGCAACCCAAATAAGTTATAGGGTACCTAATGACCTAAAAAATTATTTCACAAAATGGTTTCATAACTTTAAAACACACCCACAACTATTTTATCAACCTAAGTTTAATTGAAACTTGATTTCTTAACCTCTTGTCTACCAAAAATGGTTGTTACCCATAGCCAATCTCATGAGCAAGATTTTCTTGTAATGGAGGCTACTTATGCAAATACCTCTTCTTTCATTGGTTCTACAAAGAAAAAAACCATTATTGTTCCAACTTCTACAACTCACTCTTGATTAGTCTCAACTAATTAAACTCTATCTATTACAACAAATATCACTCAAGAAATCACTTAGCACCTCATTGTTACTACATCATCTCAATCCTTAAAAGAGTCAACCCATGAAGCAATTTCTTAGGAATTATGTACTTTTTTCCAAGTGACTTCAAACTTGAGGTCACCTATGAGGAAGATCCTTCATCACTCTCTGCATCTACCGCACACCTATTTTTGTAATGCCCATTGCAACACATTTTGTATGGCAACGAAAATCTAGCCCACACTTAGGAAGACATCAAGACCACTAACCAAACTATCACCATGGTCTTCCCCACAACAACTCCCCCTAATAGTCAGTGGGCCTCCTCTTCAAAAATAACTTCTTATTTTCTAAAAAACACACAAATTTATCCTTCCTCTACAATCATAGATATTAATTTATTCTTTAGTATATCTCCACACCTTTCTTATCATTCTACCTTGTCAACACTACCTATTTCTATTTATTCCACCAACCCACCTCTCAAATATGATTTGCATAGTATTAGTGAGTCTTATTCTAATATTCTTATCTAAAAAATATATAACATCAAAACATAGTCTCCTTATTCAACTTATTATATATAGGTGCTAGATTATTCTTACATTTCTCAATTTCTTCAAAATCCATCTACATATTCTTTTGTTCCACAAAAATATTCTCAAATTTTTCAACATAACAACTCTACACCTTCTCAAGTGATTACTTACATCCCTCCTTCATACTATATTGGTTTCTTCACTTGACCATCAATGTGGACTTCCACCATACCCATAAAATCATATTATTACCCTCTCCTTACATATTAGTATGAGTGGCCTTCCACCTATCAACATGCATCAACATAGGTCCATGTTCAATAGGTCAATCCAAACTAACTTCAGCATCCATATTATTAGCCTATTTATAGGTCTAATCAAAGTCACCAACAAATTCTAATTTTTACAAATCAATAAGTGTTATCTCAAGTGCAATTTCAAGCTCTTAACAATCCCAATAAGCCCTTTGTTACTCCATATTACCAACAACAACTTCATCATCAATAGCTCCATCAAGAGCAACTTCATTATCAATAACTCAACCAAGATCATCTATATCAACAATAGCTCCACCAAGAGCAACTCAATAAAAAATAATCATACCAAAATAAATCATAATAGCAAAAACAACAACAACAACAACTACAACAATAACAACATTAGTTGTATCAACAATTTCAACAAAAACATTAGTTGTATCAACAATTTCAACAACATCAGTTGTATCAATAATTTCAACAACCACAACAACAAATTCCTTCTTCATCATCTCAATTTCATACCATACTATATCATACTCAATCTCCTCATACATATTACATGCAATAGATTCCTCATCATTCTATCAGAATCTATAATTATTATTCCAAATGATATTTTTCTAAATAAATTCTTCTCTCCACACACGCATTGCAAGCACCCCAACTAAAATATAGCTCATGAGCAAGAAAATTTGATACTTAGAGTTACAAAATAGTGGTTGTGGGCCACAAAAACTAAATTACAATAAAATATTCAATAACCCTATTCATCCAATGATGACACTTCATCAATATCTTAAAAATATGAGACATCCAAATTTGATAAATCCAAGGTTAAGGAGGATCCTCAAGAGCACTTGTGTAATCTTTGATATGATTACCACCTTCTCTAGGGTAGGGATGCACTTATTATTCATACATTTCCATTATCTCTTGGTGGTCAGACCCTCGATTTCTTTAACAACATTACTCAACATAGGTTGTTTACATTTGAAAAAGTTGCCAATAAATTTCTTGAGCATTTCTCCATCAACATGAAAAAGAAAATATCACTAACATATATCCATAGTCTATTATAGTTTAATGAAAAACTAGTAAACATATATTTTTCTCGGTGGCATGGAGTCATACATGATTTAACCTTTCCAATCATACCCCTAGAGTTAGTCAATATGTTTACAAAGAGCTATGCCAAACACATATAGGCTACACTCTAAATATAACAACTCCACTACTTCCAAGATGTAATTGCTAGGAAAAAATAATTTAGGATATAAAAGTGCAAGAGCATGTCAAGCTTCATAATAAATTGATTACACTTACAACACTTGGTTTAGTAGAGGTGTCCCAAATCCAAATCCTCAAAAACAACCATAGGTCAGTCAATTTATGTTGAGTTCCATGCCTACACCACCCCCACAACAATCTCAACCATACTAGTAAGGATATCAACAATTCAGGGTTCCTCCTCCAACCACTCAAGCTTAAAATCAACAACAATGTCAACAATATGCACAACATAATTGGACTCCTTTATCAAATCCATTACTAAATATCTTTTAGAATTTACATGACATTGTGCATATTTCTTTACCAAAAGCAAGGCCTAAAGACCCAAGTGTGCCAAAGCCAAAGAACTATAATGAACACAATTTTTACAAATATCATAGGTAGTGAGGACATGATCTCAATAGTGGTATGAAACTAAATAGTGTGGGAAGTAGGATTGTTTTTAATATTGAATCGCTTTTGGATTGTAAGGTAGAAAACCCACAATAGACTTAATTTATATATTTGTTCGATGATGCCTTATTATCATATTTGGATTGCATTTAAATACATAGTCTGATAGTTGTAAGAGTGAAGGGTTGTGACCCTAGAATATAATTAATAAATAATATAAGGATTAGGACATGTTAGGAGGGTCCTAACATGCCACTCCCCTTAAAGGAGATTTGTCCTCAAAGCTGGAAATTTGGAAATTGCTGCTGGATATCTTGAAAATTTTCCCACGTTGCGTCTTCTAAAGGTAGACCTTTCCAATGGATTAAAACTTTCGTGATATCGTGAGTACGAAGGTGACGTGAGTGGAGATCCAAGATAGCTTCTGGATCGACTAGAAGTACTCCATTATTGGAGAATTCAGGGAGAGTGGTTTGTGTCATGATATGGGCTCCAACTGCGAGCTTAAGGCAAGATACATGAAATACGGGGTGAAGTTTGGAAGAGGGAGGAAGCTCTAGTTTGTAAGCAATGGTCCCAATACATTGGAGAACTTTATACGGCCCATAAAATTTGGGTGCTAACTTTTGAGAACCTTTTTATTTAAGAGAGGACTAACGATAAGGTTGGAGACGTAAGAAAACCATATCACCCTCGTGGAAACTATGTTTGCTTCTATGTTGATCGGCCTGCTGCTTCATGCGATGTTGGGCGGTGTGTAGGTTCTCTTTTAGGATCCATAGTATGTCATCTCTATTAGCAAGTTTCATTTCCATCGCATGGAATTTTGTAGTCCCTGGAATATAGGAAGTGAGGGATGGTGGTGTTTGACCATATAGTGCTTCATAAGGAATCATTTTGATGGAAATATGGTATGAAGTGTTATACCACCATTCCGCTAGTGAAAGCCACTTTACCCAATGGAGTGGTTGAGTGGAAACAAAACATCGAAGGTATGTTTCCAAGCATTTATTTAGAAATTATGTTTGGCCATCGGTTTGAGGATGGTAAGCAGAGCTCATACAAAGTTGAGTACCTTGTAATTTGAACAATTCTTTCCAAAAGGTTCTAGTGAAATTTGGGTCATGATCACTAATAATTGTGGAGGGCATACCATGTAATTTAAATATGTTATATAGGAAGAGGTGGGCTATAGTGCTAGCGGTATAAGGATGAGCCATGAAACAAAAATGGGCATATTTAGATAAATGATCAACGACTACAAAAATGGTTGTTTTTCCTCCTGATTTTGGTAATCCTTCAATAAAGTCCATAGAAATATCTGCCCATGTTTTGGTGGGTATAGGAAGAGGTTGAAGTAATCCTAGAATAGCGAGGGTCTCCCCCTTTTGTCTTTGGAAAAATTCACATTCTTTTACAAAGTTTTTGATGTAATTTTTCATTCCTACCCAATAGAAGGAGGTAGTGGCTCTTTTATAGGTTTTTAAGAACCCTGAGTGGCCTGCAGTGGGTGAGGTATGTAACTCATGAAGAAGTTTTTCATGATAAGTTGAATTAGGGGTGAGGACCATCCTCCCTTTGTATCTTAATATATTGTCCTTCCAAGTGTAAGGAGGTTTGCTACTAGGATTATGTTGAAGTTGTTGAATTAAGGCGTGGATAGTAGGATCATTTATCCATTCTTCATGCACCTCATCTACCCATTTAGGAATAAGGGAGGAAAGAGCATGGACTTGAGGCATATCTTCAAATTTTCTAGAAAGTGCATCGGCTGCCATGTTGTCCTTTCCCTTTTTATATGTAATTTCATAATCATAGCCAAGAAGTTTAGTAACCCATTTTTGTTGTTTTGGGGTATTAGTCCTTTGTTCCAAAAAATACTTCAAGCTATGATGGTCAATGCCTATAATGAAATGTTGGCCAATAAGGTAAGGCCTCCAATGTTGAATAACATGGACAATCACAAACATCTATTTTTCATACATAGAGCGAGCTAAATTCTTAGGAGAAAATGCTTTGCTTATAAAATCTAGAGGCCTTTCATCCTACATGAGTACGGCTCCCATTCCTATTCCTGAAGCGTCACTTTCAATGACGAACGGTTTAGAAAATTTGGGCATGGCTAGAACAGGGGTGGTACACATTGCAGTTTTCAAGGTGATAAAGGCCTCATCCACTTTAGACGACCATTTGAAAGCATTTTTCTTAAGTAATGTTGTTAGAGGAGCAATGATTTTACCATAATTTTGGACAAATTTTCTATAATATCCCGTTAGTCCAAGAAACCCACGTAGAGATTTTAAGGTTTTTGGAATAGGCCAATTTTTCACCTCCTCGATTTTGGAAGGATCTACCATAACTCCTTCCTTTGAGACAATATGCCCTAAGTATTCAATTTCTTGTTTTCCAAAAGAACACTTTGATATTTTTGCATAAAGTTGATTTTCCTTCAAGATTTGGAACGCTTGTCTAATATGGTCCAAATGTTCTTCCCATTTTTTGTACCTTATTCATTAGACTGTGAAAGGTAGAAGGGGTGTTGGTCAGGCCAAATGGCATCACCAAGAATTCTTAGTGCCCTTCGTGAGTGCGAAATGCCATCTTAGGAATGTCTTGTTCATTGACTCATATTTGGTGGTAGCCTGACCGTAAGTCTAACTTGGAAAAATAAGCTACCCCATGGAGTTCATCTAATAGCTCGTCTATGACCGGAATAGGAAATTTATCTTTGATGGTCATTTTATTAAGCGCTCAAAAATTGACACATAAACACCACAAGCCATATTTTTTTCTAAATAAAATAATTGGAGAGGAGTAAGGGCTTTTGCTAGGTCTAATGACTCCTGCATTAAGAATCTCTTGTACTAATTTCTCTATTTTGGTCTTTTGGAGGTATGGATAACGATAAGGTCTAATATTAGGAGGTTGATGCCCTAGAAATAGTGGAATAGTGTGATCGTGACTTTGTTGTGGAGGTAGTCCTTTTGGTTCATTGAATACCACCTTATGGTGGTCTAAAATATTTTGTAACTCTGGTGTCTCATCTTCTTTGTGACTAGGTTGAATTGAAAATAATTGGGCGACCATTCCTTTGTTTCCTTTTCGGATAATTTTCTCCATTCGATGCGAGCTGACGATTTGGGAAGGTCCTGATTTCAGGCCTTGGATAATATAGGTTTGGTTCTTTGATGTGAATTTCATCCATAGTTCATCAAATTCCCATTAGACTACGCCCAAGGTTCGTAACCATTGTATGCCTAGTACAATGTCGCACCCACTTAGGGGTAGGACGTACATGTCGCCTTTCATGTTATAAAAACCCATAGTTAGTTTTATATTTTTGCATTTTCCTTTGCATGGAATTTTTCCGTCGTTTCCAATCATCACTTCAAAGTTATTGCAAGGGTATATAAAAAAATTTGCTTGTTTAGCCACCTTTGGATCGATAAAATTGTGCATGCTACCAGAATCTAGGAGCATGATAAGGTTTTGTTTCTTAAAATACCCTTTTACTCGCATTGTTTGAGGGGCACAAAATTTGGGAAGGGCGTTGAAGGAAACCTTTGGTGCATTTTCTTCGTCACTTTCAAGTGTGTTGGATAATACCTCTTCAATAGAATTCCCTTCCTCTGTGGCATCTAGAATATATAATTTTCGTGAGGCATATTTATGATTTCTATCAAATTTCTCATCACAATGGTAGCAAAGACCCTTAGCTTGTCTTTCCTTCATTTCATCGAAACTCAGATGCTTAATTGGTAGAGCGGGGTTAATTTTGGGGGTTGTGTAGGAGTTTTGGGTTCATCCATTTTGCATTGGTTTGGGGTTGGTATAAGTGTTTGATGGTTTCCCCCAAGTTGGTTTTATGAACCTATTTCGTGCCTTAATTTTGTCCTCTGCTAATTTCGCCAAGTCGATGGTCTCTAACATGTTTGTAGGGTTATACATTTGCACCTCTATTTGAATTTCTTCTTTTAATCTACTGACAAAACATTCTTGAAAGAAGGCAACATCTAATTCAGATGTTTGATTAGCTAGCCTTTCAAATTCTGCTTGGTATTCGCTTATCGAAGTGGTTTGGCATAATTTAGTGAGGGCCCTTATAAAGCTTTGAAACTTGCTAGGGCCGAATCGCACTAATAGATTCTATGTAAAGGTTGACCATGTCGGAGTGCCATTAGTTTTCTCGAACCATTGGTACCATTGGATGGCATCATTTTCCAAGTGGAAGGAGGCGATATGCACTTTTTGCATTTCTAAAATTTGATTTAGTGAGAAATATTGATCTGCTCGGTAGATCCAGTTTGTAGGGTCTCCTCCAAATTTTGGGAAGTCTAATTTGGTTTTCCATGATAGAATGGAATTTTGTGGACCTCCTAATATTGGTTGGTTTGATGACCCGTGGTTGGGTGAATTTGCATGTATTTTTGCTTGATGGCATCAAGTTTAACATCCATTGCAAATATTTTCTCGAAGAGTTCTCTTGTTGTACGGGTATTCTCCTCTCTTTCCTATTGAACTTATTTAGCGAGCCTTTCATGTTTCTCATGAATGGAATCCAGTGATCATCGTCCTTCAGCCATTGCGGTTGGTGTAGGTAACGATCAATATGACTTGGTATAGGTGAGAAAAAAAAAAATAAAAAATTAATTTTAATTTTTTTCCTTTGCATTTCGGACGTCGAAAACCTTGATGTTGCGTTGAATATTTTAGCTTTTTCAAAATAGCCACCGGTCACCACGCGAAAGGTCGAGCAATTTGGGTGTAAGACAACTTAATTCATACCTTAGGAGAAGGTTTAATTTTGCAATGAGGAATTTGACATGGATTTGTGAATCGTGAATGCTGTTTGTGTCCTTGCAAATGTGGGCTGGTTGAAATGTGTGGTGGGAAAAAAATTTAATAGTGAATTTGCTCCTTGATCTAGCTCTGATCCAGATGGTATGAAACTAAATGGTGCAGGAAGCAGGATCATTTTTTATATTGAATCACTTTTGGATTGTAAGGTAGAAAACCCACAATAGACTTAATTTATATAATTGTTCGATGATGCCTTATTATCATATTTGGATTGCATTTAAATACCTAGTCTAATAGTTGTAAGAGTGAAGGGTTGTGACCCTAGAATATAATTAATAAATAATATTAGGATTAGGACATGTTAGAAGGGTTCTAAAAAATAGTTTCCATGCATTTTGTCATTTGGTGCAAGATCTTATTGACAATGGGGTTGTCCATATTAAAAATCCTTTAGCACCCTCAAATCAAAATTTAGGGATCTACAAAACACCTTTGTTGAAACATGGGCAGCCCCATACACAACTCAATACTTTTACCTATAAACCTAGCTCTCGATAGGTTAATCATGTAAATCATGACCCATCTCAATAGGGATTCATAGGCATTATCAATATCATTACATGAAAGCATTGCTACCCCATGTGTCTTGATCATAAGGAGAATAGACCCACTGCTACTACTTCTTCACTTATGCCATCAATACAAAGTAACATATTTGTAACATCATACAAAATTATACTATTTGTAGTAGCCTCACTTACCAACTTCACATAGCTCCTACTAGGTTATCCATATATGACCTCTTGCAACAATCACAACCTCATCGTGAAGCTTTAAATGAGATCCTATGATCAATCAATGTGAAAACACATTATACCAAACCCTTCATATAGTTTATTGGAAATATACAAACATGCATGCAACCTTCTATCATATTACAACTCTTGAGGGTGAGGGAATTTATTCTCCAATGCATATCCTAGCTTGTATAAATGGCACTACATACAAATGTACTCTAATTGATACAAACTTGTCCATAAGCATCATTTCCATTATTTCCTTGCAACATCTCAATATTCCACCCACTCATATTGCTATCCCACTTTGGATCTATGAGTGTTTGATGGTTTCATGCATGAAATGGTGGGTTCCATTATTTTACCATCCAAGTTACCATAAAAAAATACCCACTTTATGTCATATAATTGAAGGATAAATGCAATATAATATTTTCCTCAAGCATCCATGGATTTAGGACATGCAATGCATACCCTACACAATCCATCACTATCTTGAGTATCTTCATGAAGGTCAAATCCATCATATTTATACTGATGAGGATCCCTTCCAATTTTATAACATAATTTCTCCCCCACTAGGTTCACCGCTATCTTCCACACAATTCACATCTATCATAGTACAACTTGTTACTTTCGATCATTCATCCACTTTATCCACCATTAAATTGAAACCTCTAATCCTTCCATCTCCTCCCCTTACCCACATGTTGGTCAACCCTTTTGGTCACCCCGCTACATGAATGTGGCACATGCCTCATTCACCCTTAATATTTTCTTCTCCTCCATCTCCTAAACATCCCCCACAACCATCATCATACTCAACCCATATTGGGTTACAACCTCTTACATACACCAATGTAATGCCTAACATCCCCATACTACCCACTCCTAAAATTCCTCCTTTTTACCCATAATCATTCCTAAATATCTCACTCTGATCTTTGTCCCAATGTATCTCCATATCCATCTAATTCATAATTACCACATGCTAACCATCCTATTGAGTGTCATTCTTGGAAATAAGTCATTACCTACCTTAACACCCAAATCAACCATTCACCACCATCCATCACTCCTCTTCCTCTTCCTCAGGGATCACAAAAATCATCCTCCTCATCACACTATGGGTCATCATTCCACCATGCGCATTATGACAAGTATTATGTGTCAATTATCATGACTAGATCTAGTTTGGGAGAGTATAATGTTCACAATGCTCGTGTATATCCTCCCAATATCTAGTCCATTCATGACTTTAGTTACCCTTTAAATGTAACCCTCACATTTAGTATCATATTTCCCCTCATCACCCCTTCAAATCATATGAAATTCATCTATTGGGGTGTTGATACCTCATCTCTTGTACTTGTGCAAAACCAACCTAAAATAGGTCTTGTGGGAACCTTTATCATATGTCAAACCTTGATCATATTTCAATACTCCCATTGAAATGGGTTTGGTTTGGGCTATAATGAAAAAGGGTCTAGAATTTTTATTGACCCATCATATCAACAACCCAAAGATAAATATGGATTAGATTATTATTTTGAACCTATCAATATCTTAGAATATGAAGTTAATTACCTTTTTATAGACCCCATAGATAATGGTTATGATGTCGAGCCAAAATATGATTTCCATAGAAATCATCCATCACCTCATTTTATATTTTTTTTTTTTTGTGGAAAACATCCCAAAAGGGATGCCACTTTTGGGTAAGACCCAAGGAGGCAGGGGTATCCATTCTGCAAAAATGGCCCAGGACTCAAAATTTGCCGACCACCTTTGACATACTCAAGGAGCAAACAAACACACAAAACCAATTTAAAAATAAGTAAATAACAACAAAAATAATAAAATAAAATAAAAAACATGCTCCTTGAGTGTGTCAAAAAAAAAAAGCACAACCAAACACGCACAATAAGATAAAAGAAACCACAACACAAACCACATAGAAAAACACAAGAACCACATAACAAAACACAAACAAGACAAAAACAACAGAACACTACAAAGACATAACCCAAAAAAAACATGAAAAATAAACACAACCAAAACCTAAAAAATTAAAAAAATAAAAAAAATAAAATAAAATAAAAATAAAAATAAAAAACAACCAACAATAGACAATAAACAAAAACAAAAAACATAGAAAACACTCACACATAAAAACATGAAATAACACAAACAAAGAGAAACCCAAGAACAAGAACGGAAAAACACAAGAACAATAACAAAAAGCAAAAAAAAAAAAACACAAAACAACAAAAACACAAGAACAACAAAAAACAACACAAAGAACACAAAAACAAAACAAAACAAAAGAACCCACCCACCTTAAAAAACTAAACAAAAAAAAACAAAAAAAATAAAAGAAAAAAAAGAACAAAACAATGACCTATCTAGACCAGAAGACTATTAAGGCAAGAATCAATAGAGGAAACAAAATAAAGAATAGAATGAGCTAGGGAACTAAAAAAAACTGAATGAACCAAAGAGAAGAAAAAAAAAAAGCAAGAAGAAACTAGGTACCTTCAGAACTAGAGCCATCCAAAGAAATGATAGAAAGAAGAGCTTCCCTAATTTGAGAAGCCCACCATCTAGGAGGGTGGCCATAACAAGTAAGATCACCTTTGTCCAAAGCCCAATTAGCTAAAGCATCAACACTCTTGTTTTGATCTCTGACCACATGATTGTAATCAACTTTCAAAAATCCCATCTGGATTAATTGAATCTTCTCAATAATTCTTTTTATTCTCCAATCCACCTTATGATTCTTAGAAGGAGTCTTCAAGAGATTAATCATAAGTTGAGAGTCAGACTCAACTAACACCTTTTCCCATCCAACCTTAGTAGCCTCCTGAAGGCCTCTGAGGATACCATACCCCTCAGCAAGGTTATTGGAAAGAATACCCAAATTCTCAACAAAAGTAAAAACCAGGGAGCCATCTGAAAGTCTACCAATTCCTCCCACACTGGCTTTTCTAGGGTTCCCTCTAGAGGCTCCATCAGTATTGACTTTTCCAAAATCCTTAGGAGGAGGTTGCCAATTTCTAGTCCTATCCATCTTACTAATACTCACATTCCCTTTAAGTTGGTTTCCCTTAGAAGATTTAATCTTCAATCTTTGCATCACTTGATCCCATCTTTGGTGGGAGTTTTGGGGGTGATTAAGGAGTTGATGGACTGATTCAACTAAGTTGGCTATGGTATTTTTCCAAATATAGTGAATATCCTTCCTATCTTGATTAAAAATTTGGTTGTTCCTTTCATTCCAAATATTCCAAAGAAGAATGGTAGAACCCATCCAAACTAACTGCCTAATAAAATGATCAACACCCTCTTGATTAGGCCAATCCCTCCAAAGTTGTTCAAAAGTAAAAAAATTGGACCATTGTAAGCCAAGTAAAGTGGCCATTCTCCTCCATAGCTCAGAGGCTAAAGTACACTCAATAAAAATATGGTTGAGAGTTTCTACATTCTCTTCACACATTTCACATCTAAAAGGGCCATGAAAACCACGCTTCATAAGTTGCTCACCAAGTAAGCACCCTACGATGCAATAAAATCCAATTAAAGAACCTCACCTTAGGCCGGAGCTTTTGAGCCCACAATCGAGAAAATATGTCAGAAGAATGGTTGCGATTATTATGGCATAAGGTCAAATAACCTAGACCAACTGAATACTCACCATTAGTAGTGTTGTTCCATCCAAAACAATATTTTTCATAGGAAGGGTGCCTTGGATATCTTGTCTTTGCATTTCTAGGATTTGAATAGGCCAGTCCTCAATAGGGATCCAATATCTACCAACCTTTGAATTACCAGTATGGTACCGATAGTAATTAGCCACCTTTATCCAATTAGCTCGATGAAGCTCCTCCATCGGTCAATCGACGAGTTATCAAAGGCTTGTGACCATCCCAAGAATATGTCCAAAAAATTGTCTATTGACCATTATGAATGATCCAAAATAATTTTTTCTTTATGAATGATCCAACAACCAATTCCAATATTTATTTTATTGCCTTTGAATATTTATGGGAATACCTAAATAAGTGATTGGAAGGGAGGTCTTCTTATATCTTAATTTATCCAAGACCATGGATTCCTGTCTAGAAGAGCAATGAAAGAAAATAACTTTAGATTTGTCTTCATTGATCAACTGCCCAAGTAGCCTTAGAAAAACAGCTAATGATTTGCTTAATATTAGAAGCTTCCTTAACTCGTAGCTTTACCTAAAAGAGTAGAGTCATCCACAAATTGAAGATGAGAGATAGGTCTAGCTCCATGAGCAATGGTAACTCCCTCAAGGGTTTTGTTTTCCCTCTTTTTGGTTATAGTCCTACCCAAGCATTCAACAAGAATGATGAATAAATAAGGGGATAGCGGGTCACCTTGCCTAATACCTCTGGAAGCTGGGAATGACCGAGAAGGCCTGCCATTGATAAGAACTAAGTAGGAAACTGAAGAGATACATCCCATAATCCAATCCATCCAATCCTTAGAGAAACCAAATTGCCTCAAAACTTTGATAAGGAAGTGCCAATCCACTCTGTCATAAGCTTTGGATAAGTCTAACCGAATGAACATGGAAGGAGATTTTTGCATATCCATGGAATGGATGGCTTCCTGAGCAAGAACTATCTCATCTACTATTTGACGTCCTTCCACATAACCCCCTTGCTCTGGGGAAATAATATTATGCAAAAGAGGCTTCAACCTTTCTGCCATGATTTTAGTAATGATTTTGAGAAGAACATTACATAAAGCAATAGGTCTAAAAGTTGAGATATGATCAACCTCTTGAGCTTTTGGAACAAGAGTAATATAAGTTTTATTGATAACCTTCAAAATTTCTTTGGCTTTCCTGGCTTCTTCCACCACCTCTAATAAATCAACATGAAGGATATCCCAGAACTCTTGGTAGAACTCAATGGGAAAACCATCAGGACCTGGGGTTTTCCATTTTTGCATTTTAAAAACTACTTGTTGAAGCTCATTGATAGTAATAGGAGCAGTCAAAATAGAGTTCTCCTCAGAAGTGATAAGAGAAGGGATTGCTTGAAGAACATTTTGTTGTGAAGCTGAGTCAAGAGGAGTAGCAAGCAAAAATATTGGAAAAGTAATCAACAACAATAGAGTTCATGCCATCCCAAGTATAAACAACATCTCCAGAATCTGATTTTAAGGAAGAAATAAAGTTGTGAGATCTTCGAGCTAGAAGATATTTGTGGAAGAAATTTGTGTTTCGATCTCCTTCTTTGAGCCATTGAATTCTAGATTTTTGCTTCCATAAGATTTCTTCTCTTTTTTCCCATTCCTCTAACTGAGTTGTGAGTTTAATTTCATCTGCACTTCTCTTCTCTGTGAGGCCATCTAAATGGATTTTCTTATTCAAATTTTCAAGATGAGCAATAACTTCATGTTTTTTTTATGAACATCCCCAAACTCTTTCCAGTTCCAAGTCTTGATTTTGGATTTAATGTATTGTAGTATTTTGGCAAAACAGAACATCTTAGTCCCATGCCTAGGTTTACCTTCCTTCCACCATTGTTGCACATGAGGTCTGAAGGAAATGTCTCTAAGCCACATTAATTGAAAACGAAAAGGAGAGAAACTCACATTGGTTTTCCACATTTCCACCATGATTGGCCAATGATCCGAACCAGCATTATTAAGAGTCTTCACTTTAGGAATGTGACCATGGATTAAGAAATTTTTAGAGAGCAAAAACCTATCCAATCTCTCCATTATACAAGCTAAGCCTTGCCTTCTGTTAGACCAAGTCATAAGGCCATTATCTCGGTTGGATATCCACAAGATGGAGGTTTGCAATATATTCGCTCATGAGGTCAGTGCTTTTGTCCAAATTTCTATTTCCCCCCTTTTCTCATCCAGAGAGAGGATGGTATTGAAATCTCCTCCGATCAAGATCCAAGATTCAGGAAAATGAGAGATAATATGAGTAATATCCTTCCACTATCTTCTTTTTTCCTCCAAAGAAGTCGAAGCATAAATAGTAATGCAAAGCATAATCTGGTTGGAATGTCTACTTTGAATAGCTATAGCCAACAAACCCCAACTGCCAACCATATGGTGAATAACTACCTCTTTTGGGTCCCAAAGACAAGCAATGCCACCGAAGTCCCTTGGGAACTGAGGGAAACCACTTTTCTAGCTGGCCAAATTTTACTGGCAATTGAGTCCATATCCTCCATTGACATCTTTGTTTCTTGAAGGAAAACAAGATGTGGATGATTTATCTGAATCATTCTTCTAATTTCATTTTGTTTTGAAAGACTCCCTTTGAGTCCTCTAATATTCCAAGTGATGATCTTCATTAATACCAGGGCTAAAAAATTTGGGAAGGGCATTAATATTACCTTCCTCTACAAGCTTTTCACCTTCTTTTACCATATGATATTGATTGGTCTTGCGACCTACTTTTTGATTAGAATCCATCTTCAATTTTTTTTTCCTTTTTCTTGACTTATTCCAATTGAATCTGAGATGGCTTCTAACCTTGAAGAATGCTCATACACCAAAATTTTACTAGATGGTTCAACGGAGTCTATATTGGGACCTGCATTATTTGAAGTTTTGACATTTGAAAGATTGTTTTTCTTGTGTAAATTTTCTCCTTTTTTTTTTGTTGAAAACCTTTGATTTGTTGGTTTGTGTCTCGAGTTCTTCCCTTCATATTTAAATTGTGTTTCTAAGATTTTAGTTTCCATTATTTCCTCTTCCTCACTTGGGACATCATTTGTGGAAAGGATTTCAAACATATTAGCAGATGACTTTGATTGATCCTTCATAACTAGTTTTTTTCTAGTGTTCTTCTTCTTAGGTATTTGGAAACCTGCTGAGTTTATATCTTCTTTCTTTTGATCAAGAATTTTATTTGGGCAAGCACTGGCCAAATGACCATATTCATGGAAAATTCTACAACGAAAAGGAATGTTCTCATAGTCCACTACTTGCTCCCAAGTGTCTTCCCCAAATTGTAATGTGATCTTTTTAGGTAGGGGTTTGTCAAAATCCATTAAAACACAAATTCGAGCATAAATAATATGTTCAAAATTTTGAGTACAATCAGCAGACATCATAAAAGTTCCTAAAGAGTTTCCAATTGAAGAAAAAATAGTAGGATTCCAAAATTCAATAGGGAGGCCAAAGAGTCTAACCCACATGGGAGCTATAGAAGGCATCTCTTCTTCGACTTTAAATTTAGTATGCCAGGGCTTCATGAAAAGCCCTGCCCTTCCAAAAAACAAGGACCCCCTTGAAAAGTTTTCTCTCTATCTTCATTATTAGCAAATAAAACAAGAAAATAACCATTTGGATAAATAGAGATTTGTAACTCACCTTTAGTTTTCTAGCTTTTTGTAGCCCAGACTTTGAAAGTAGATAGACTCGGACGAAAACCCACGAACCGACAAATTAGTCCTCTTTTTTCCAAATCTTCAATGCCAGTATGAATGTTACCCATATCAAGCTTAACAATAGGAGTTCCATCAGCTTCTTTAAGACATCCTGACTCCGTTTTCCTAGGATCAATCTTAGGCATTCTTAGAGGTTTATGGGAAGCCCTAATATTGATATTAGCATTGGGATGAGGTTGTCCACCACGAAGGGCATCCCTAAAATTCATTTTTGGGACTGAGTCTTCAAAATTCTTACCCTTGACAGGGGTTTTCACAGTAGAATTATTTTGTGGGTGCACCTTAGCACCAGATTCACTTGAGATATGAGCCAATTTTTTGATCAACTTCTTGAAACTTGTTTTGTGATCTCTTTAATCCTTGCCCTAGACGTCGTGGAAAGGTATGGTTTTCACTTTTATTTTGTGCAACAAATTGGAAGTCGTTGTCACTCAAGTTCATAGTATGATCTATTGAAAGATAAATTTCTAACCCATCTTGGATCCCCTACAACATTTCTTGCTAAAATATTGAGCATAAACCACAAAAATATTGGTCGCTAGGGCCCGAAGGCCCTAAAAACCAACCTCTGGAGCTGCTTGCACTCAACCCAGATGAAACCCTCACATAGCCGCTTGCCAAATATCTCGTTCACACATAGGGATGTGCTAGGATCTGTGTTGCTCCAAATGATATGAAAATTGGTGGAGATGTTCTAGGGTTTTTCAGGCATCTACCCTCAAAATTTTAGCTCAATTCGAGTCTAGATGAGTGAGATATGGCCAAAACAAGTTTGGAAGTTTGGGCAGTCCTATGAAAAATGTCCCTCTCACTCTGATATTGCTTCCCATCGCCTCATTTTATCATAAATATTCTTGATCATTTATTTTAGGATTCAAAACAATACATTATTCCTTTTTTTTATATCATAAAACACCTAATCAAGGACTTCATAGTGATATCACTTACATCCACTCTGATTGACATAGTCCCTCTTACCACCTTTCCATTACCTATCCACCCGTACACTTTCTCACGTAATAGGAGATAAATTTGATTATCTCCTTGTCACCCTTGATCTCCACCCATGGTTTTGTGGCCCTGCTGAATAAAACCATGCCTTCATATTATTCTAATGCATATTCTACTAATTCTATATTTTATCCTATGTCATATTCATTGGTAAACATGATATTCATAGATCTATTTGTCCCACTTTGCAATGATGCTCATCCTTATTGAATCATCTATGTCAATCCTGATTACCTTAATTTTGATCACATTTCCCTTTGAACCTTCCTTGAAGGATTTCCTCTTGTCAAAATGCTTACTCCACTCAACTAACACCCCTTTTTATTCCATCCCCTCTCATACTCCTTTCATACATAATGAAAAAATTCTTATGATTGTAGGATTCATATCCCTAATGCTACATCAGACTTACACATCATTCCCATCCTCTCTAATGCTTTTTGAGGATACACTTGATGCTGATATTGATGATGATCCTTACAATCCTTATCATAAAATTAGGCAAGGGATTATCCCTTGAAGAGTGAGAGAGATTTATGGAACTTATAAAAAAATACAAAAAAGTCTTTGCATGGTCCTAAACTCACATGCTAGGTCTCAACCCATCTTTTGTCATCCATAATCTTGTGCTAGAAAAAAGCACTAAACCTATTAAGTAGAAGCTTCACAAGATGAATTCTATGATCATTTTAATGGTAAAATAGGAGTTACAAAATCTCCTTCATGTTATATTCATACAATTAATCAATTATCCTAAATATATTTCCAATATGGTCCCTATCACAAAGCCAAAGGGATGGATTCAGATATGCACTAACTTTAGAGATCTCAATAAAGCATGTACTAAGGATAAATTCCCCCTCTACAATATTTATACTTTGGTTAACTCCACAATAGGTCATGAAATGTTGTCCCCTATGGATAGGTTTTTAGGATACAACCAAATCTGAGTTAATCATGATGATCAACATAAAACATCCATTACCACTCCCTAGTAGAATTTATATTACAAGGTCATGCCATTCAGTCTTAAGAATGCAAAAACCTTGTATCAACATGCCATGACCTATATATTCTATTACTACATGCATAAAATCATAGAATATTATATGGATGACCTACTAGCTAAGTCTACTAGTTATCATCAACACATCGATGACATGCATAAAATTTTTGACCAACTTCTTGAACACGATGTACGTTTGAATCGAAAATAGTGTGTCTTTGGTGTAACCTCAAGAAATTTTTTTGGGTTAATTATTTATTAGTTGGGAATAAAATTCAACCTTGATAAGATCAAGGATATCATAGCCATGCCACCCCCTATAAATTTGAAACAATTACATAGCTTATAGGAAAAAATCCAAGCAATTCATCACTCATCACCCAATTGTCAAAAAAGTGCAGGTCATTCAACCATATCTTATGGAAGGGATCACATTAAATTGGTACCATGAGTGGTAAGTCACATTTTATGCTATTAAGACCTACCTCACTTCATTGCATGTATTATATCTACCTCACCCTAATTTCTCTTTCCATATGTATATATTTGCCATAAATTTTGTATTAGGAATGTTGTTGTCCCAAAAAAAAATGCTAGTTGATAATAAGCCATCTACTACATCATCCACATGTTAGTAAGCTATGAAATACAATATTATTACATGGAAATAATCTGCCTTACAATAGTCTTCACCATAAAGAAGTTACAATATTACATGTTAAATCATTCAACTTACATTATAGCTCATGAAAATCCAATAAAATACATGATGGATAGAAGTTATAATAATAGTCACACATCCAAATGGATCATGTTTCTCATTGAATTCAATCTTGAATTTATTATTTAGAAATACATTAAATGATAGGTCATAATTGACCATCTAGCAGAAGATCCTTTACCTAGTGATAAATCACTTATTATCAAGCTTCTGGAAAACTCTGTGTTTCATGGCATAAAAGTTAAACAACAAGTGGAAATTGAGACAAAAATAGATGCGATCCTCTTCTTTGATGGCTTCCATTGCAAATGAGCGACTGGAATAGAGATCATATTCTTCATACCCTAAGGGGTACCACTCCACATTTCATTCAAATTAGGCATTCCTTGCACAAATAATAATATAGAATATGAAGAGCTTATCTTAGACCTTAAAATAGTACTTGTTATGTGCATCAAGAGATAAAAATTCTAGGGCCATTCCCTACTGATCGTCAATCAAGTGAAGAGAATTTATCAGTGTTAGTTTCCTATGCTCAAACAATACAAGCACACCATTGATAAATTGTTTACTTAGTTTGAATGGTATGAAATTGATGCTGCTCCATAGTATACTAATCATTTTACCAACATAATGGCTTTGCTCGGTTCCTTGATACCATAAAATTTGCATGATGAAATTATTCATATGAATGTCTAAGTGCTTCATAGATTGTCCATCATCCCATAAAATTTTCTTGATTATATGGGAATAATTTTTTTTCAAGATCAATTTGTGACCCTTGGTTTTCACAAATCAAGGACTATATCAAGCTAGGCATTCTTTTGGCAGGTTTACCTCATTCCAGTAAGCGTGTATTCAAGCAATGAGCGATTCATTTTACTTTTCTAGGAGATATCCTATACAAATGTAGCTACAATGATATCCTTCTACACTATTTATAACTACATGAAGCTAATCATATCCTTATGTCTACCCATGATGGTACATGTAGTGACCACTTTAGTTGCGTAGCCATTACCAAGTACATCCTCTGCATGGGCTATTATTGGCCCACCATGGAGCATGATTATTGTATATATGTCAAGAAATGCATCAAGTGTTAGCAACATGATAATATCACGCACCTTCCATCTCTAAATTTAAAAGTTGTTCAGTCTATGTGGTTGTTCTCTCAATTGGGCCTAGACTATTAGATTTTGATGATATATATTAAAGGAAATGCAACCACAAGATCTAAAATGAGAAAGCAATGTTAACTATATGATAATGGCAATATAATATGTAGGAAAACTATATGAAAAAATTTTGCAATAACTCAAAAAATAGCCATTAATG
Source organism: Wollemia nobilis (assembly GCA_028583015.1). NCBI lineage: Eukaryota > Viridiplantae > Streptophyta > Pinopsida > Araucariales > Araucariaceae > Wollemia > Wollemia nobilis. The sequence goes on from JAQPPZ010002621.1 coordinate 1,827,190, forward strand.
AAAGCTCATGAATATAGTACAATGTAATATAATGAAGGTTTTAAACACTCCAAAAATTCTTGCATGATCTACATTGTATCTACTTTCTCTTCTCATTACTATGCTCTACTATTCTATATGTTTATTACATGCATTCTATCATCAAATTCCTATATATAGAGAGATGCGGACCTTGAAATTTCACCTACCTATGATGCTTCATCTTCCTATTCTATGAATCGTGTACATATGGACTACATGCACATTTACATCATTGCACTTTCTAACACTTTTGCATTTATTACATTGCATAAAGTTAATATTGAAATCTTAATCTAATACACTCTCCTAATTTAATGATGTACACAAGGTGGTACATTGGCATGTACCAAATAATTTAATATATTCTACAACCCCCATGGATTACATTATTTAGGTATTGAAGACTTTAGTCTTCAATATGAGTCATGTTCTTCATCTCGATCAGGTCCTTATTTTGGTTTAGTATTCATATTGTCTTTTCTTGTCTTCATCATTCCACTACTTTTTGGTATTTCAAAGTGATTGGTAAAATATTTGTCCTTGAAGTTTTCCAAGTATCTTTGATGAACTAGAGATCTCATAACTTTGCAAGTTATAAGTGGATTAGAATTGATCCATTTTATTTCCTTTGGTTCTCTGAATGACATATCTTCTTGTTGTTAGTAGATGCATCTGAAATAAGAACTTGAAAGATATAATCTAATATTAATATCAAATTTTATTCAAATATTTTATAATACTTGTCTTTATAGTAATAAACAAAAATATGAATGATATTTTCCTCCACAATATTTACATGGATGGAAACTCCAACAGTTTTCTTTCTCATGACCAAATTTGTTGCAATAAGTGCATTGTGAAGATATCCTAACTTATTTGTTACTTGTCTTAGGAGAATCAAGTTCATCCATTTCCTTGATGAAATGGTCAAACCATCTATGTACAATTGAAGCTATTATTTCATAAGTTTGTAGGACATCTTTCTGATCAATATCCTTATCTATATTTTGAGTATGGTTCTTGATTTTATTCTCAATATCTTCATTAATATAGTTGTCATCAATTCCTTTCATCATATTATTGGAAGATATTTCTATAGAATCTACTTTCACTGACTTATTAGCTTGAGAGTTCTCAAAAATATTTCTATGCCATATTGGTTCTTCTCTTCTACTTGTATTTTCTCTATTATAATTTCTAGAATCAAGTATATATTTGAACCATTTTGATTCCTTGAATCTTGTATACTTAATAATATTTTCCATAGTTCCTTTTGAAATAATATTTCTTGTTAAAAAGAAATTTTTTTGGTAGAATTTTAAAATTTCTAAACCTTTGAGGTTGTCTACCTTATGACTCCCTAGTTTTAAGTATATGATCAAACTTGATAAAATATTTTCTATTCTCAAGTTTTGTAGAACCCCTTATATCTCCCAAGTGTTTTGAATGTACTATGGTCTTGATAAAGTGCTTAGATTTCTTTATATTTATTTTGAGTTGAATTCCTTTTATCTCCCTAATGTTCAACTACTATTTTTCACCTTATTTCTCCCTATTTGTGAAAGCTAGAAATAATTTTAATGCACTTTTAATTTGATAATGTTCTCTATTTTCCAAGACCCTATAGTTGGATTCCTTTTATCCCTTCAATTTGTATAAGAGACTAGTATCAACAATAATTTTCCAACTTTCAAGCAATTCTATGTTTTGCTTCCTATATCCTTGAATTAATGATATGGTTTCTAAATTTCAATATTTTTAATTTGGTGTTGAACTCCTTATATATCCCTAATTTAGAAATTTAGAAAATGATAATATTTACAAAAATAATGCTTCAATTTTCAAGGTAGAAAACCTTATATCTCCTAGTTTAATTATTTGCAAATATTTTTATAATTGAATCTCAAATAATGCAATTTGAAATAGCTCTTAAAGATATAATCCCCTTGCTTTAATTGCTTTCTAAACCATCAATGATTAATTCTAAGGTTGTAATTTCCTTATATCTCCATGCAATAATTAGCTAAAATTAACCTTAGAAATAATGTACCTTATATCTCCTTGCACTTGATGGAAAGAAAATATTAATTCAATGTAAATATACCTCTCTTTGATGTGATGCGCTATGTGTTGATTGGTTTCTTCCTTGACTACACTTTCAAAGCTTTTGAATGTTGTATTCTCCTTAGTCTTCAAGGTATGACACTATGCATTAATTGCACTACATTCTATGGTGCACTCTAGACTATCCTCTTCTCCCTTCAATGCTCTTTGACCTATGGAAGCTTGATATGCATGCTCTTCTTAGGCAGGGCTATTAATACTTCTCTATATCCCTTTGGAATGCATACCACATGGTATTTACATTGCCCTTGAATATATATCTCCTTTTTAGGTGGTGTAGGGATGTTATAATCTTTAGAATACATTGATTTAGGTGGTATAGGCATTATCTCTCCTTATGGAAATTGAAGTAATAATGTTTTATTCTTTTCTTACTTGAATGGAGCATTACTTCAGACTTGGATGCTCTTCTCCTTGTGTAGACATTATATTTTTGAGGTGTTACTAAGAATTCATAGGTGCTCTTCTCCTCTCTACCAATGATATAAGATTACTTTGTTTGGTGTGCCAAGTAGAGGCTTCTTCCATTACATGTAACCAAGCACTCAATATCCCTTATCTCCTTAATGCTCTTGAAAACTCCTTGTAAGTTGTTTGCCTTCTCTTGTAATTGTGGTGTGCTTTATCCAATGTGTGGTGGATCCTCCTATGGTATTTAAATGCTCTCTTCCAGGTGGATATTCATCCAATATCTATCCTCTTTCACTTGGGTAACACTCCTTTCTACTTGTATCTTTGTTATGTTATTCTCCTTGCAACTTGCACCTTAGTTGCATTATGTTGTCCTTGCTATTGGCACTATGTTGTCCTTAGTCTCCTTTCTTGTTGCAGGTTCATTTTGCACTATGAGTGATGCCTTCATGGGACTATGGCATCATATTTGGTGTCTTTAGAAACCTTGAATAAGATTATTTTGAGCCCTTAGTTGGCCCTTTTCCCTTTGCTTCATATCTTCTTCTTTACATTGGATAATATTGTTACTTGATGACTGCAAATTTATGCTACTTTGGTGTCTTAAGACACTTCAACTTTTGTCTTCCTTTTTCTGCTTTGGAAAAGATAAATATGGTGCTATTATGGACTACAAATAAATCTGCTATAAACTAAGATAGAATACCTTAGTTGCACTTGGATTTTGAGACTTTTTTAGTCTCTTTATGTAGCTTTCTTCCTTGTATTTAGTAAGGCAACACCTTCTCTATTCCTTGGTGGTTGTAGTGCTCCTTTGGTGGCTTCTATTCACCAAGACTTGCTACAACTTTACCTGTGTTTAATTGTGGATTCAATGTTACCTTATCCTCCTTGGAAACTCTCTCCTAAGTCTCCTTTCTTGGTTAACTTTCCAATGATGATTCCAAGCTTTTTAATCATGCAAATACTATACCTTTTGGATGGTTATGCTTTGCACTATTATATATCAAATCTATGCTTGAGAATAATATATCTTTGCTTTCAATAGATAGTAATAAGTTTATATTATTATTTTCCTTTGAAAAATATCTAACTCCTCTTTCTTATGTGTAGGTTTTACTCCTTGTAAAAACTATATTCTGCACTTCCTTGAAGACTTAAACTAGAAAACTTCCTTTTGCAACTTTAAACCTTGAATTTTGGTGCTTAATAAAACTTAATAATAAGATAAATATAAATGTTCATTTAATGAACCTTTTGCACCAATGTTGCATACCTTTTTGGTATTTGTTTGGTGATAGATTTATTGGTGATTTGGATCACCTAATTGCTACTTCAAGTTTGATAAATTTGTAGCTTCAATTTGTATTACTTTATTTTTAAACTAGTCTATTTTGTAGCTCTTATTGCTATTCAAATAAGCTCCTTAACTCTCCCAATTTTTAGCTTTGTAACTCCTTTAACTTACTACCTAAAACTATGGTTTTGTGGCTTCAACTATCCTCCAAGTAGCCTTCTTGAATTCTAAAAATTAGCAACTATTAATGCTACCCAAATATTTCCTTCTAACTATCCTTGAAATCTAAAATTTTTAGATTCTAATGCAACTAATTTCTCCTTACTATTAATATTCTCACTTGAGTTCTCAAATATCCTCTAATGGTCTCCTTCAAATTCTCCAATGAGTCTTTCCTAGCCTTATTATTTCTCCTTTTAGCCTTTCTTGAGACCTCTTCTCTTGGGTATCTTAATTTTTGTAGCTTTTGAAATCTTCAATAGGATGTTTCTAGTCCTTCTCTATATTCAATCTTCAATCTTCCAAATATGGAAGTTCTTCAATGAGACATTGTTTTGGATCTCCTCCTAGATCTACTTTATTCTTTCGTCACTCTAAAGTCTTCACTCTTCAAATTTCTACAAGGACCTCCTTCTTGGTTCTCCTAAATATTAAATTTGGAATGAGCTATTTTTTCTTGGACATCCTTGATCTATACTCTTCAATGAGGCTTATTTGACCTCTTCCTCTCTTCTAAATATTTTACTTAGAATATTTAATCCATAAATCCTGCAATAGGACCTTTTTATTATGCCTCCAAGTATTCAATCTTCAAATTTTTGCTTCAAGTGTTGGATTGATTCTAAAGAAGATATTCTTCCTAGCTCTTATAGGAAGCTTCTAAAATTTCTCTAAATATCCTCTTTTATGCAACAAAGTATTATAAAATGATAATAGTAATTTATTTAAATCTAAAAAAATAAACTTCACTGGTTCATTTTTCAATCTATTGGAATCAATGTTGAGTCCTAGCCTTCACAAGTTTTTCTGCAACTTTGTTGAAATATTCTAGCCAAATGCAATTTCAAAAATTCTAAAAATGACATTTCCTATATCCTCTCAATCTCTCTTGTGGATCTCTATATTTCCTATCAATAAACCTTGTGCTCAAATACCATTATTAGCTTTTTATGATATATAGTAAAGGAAATACAACCATAAGATCTAAAATGAGAAACTAATATTAACTATATGATAAAAGTAATATAGTATGTAGGAAAACTCTATGATAAAATTCTACAATAACTCAAAAAATAGCCATTAATGAAAGCTCATAAAAATAGTACAATGTAATATAATGGAGATCTTAAACACTCCAAAAATTATTGCATGATCTACATTGTATCTACCTTCTCTTCTCATCACTATGATCTACTATTCTATATGCTTATCACTTGCATTCTATCATCAAAAGCATTTATATAAAGAGATATGAACCTTGGCCTTTCACATACCTATGACTCTTCATATTCCTATTCTATGACTCATGTACATGTGGAATACATGCACATTTACATCATTGCACATTCTAACACTTGTGCATTTATTACATTGCATAAAGTAAATATTCAAACCTTAATCTAATACACTCTCCTAATCTAATTATGTACCCAAGGTGGTACATTGGCATATACCAAATAATGTAATATATTCCAACATAGACCTCTTTGGAAAAATTAACCCTTCTTCTTCCAATAATCACAAGTTCATTATTACCACTAATGAATATTTTACAAAGTGGGTTGAGGCAATTCCTCTGATCCAAAAAATGGACCTAAAATTGTTGATTTTATTACACAACACATCATTTATAATTTTGAAATTCCTTCAAAAATATTCTTTGATAATGGTATACCATTTAAGAATAATAATGTTCATACATTGTGTGATAAATACAACATACAACATAACTTATTATTGCCACACTATCCTTAGGATAATGGCCAAGGACAAGCTACAAATAAAATAATTTGTGTCATTCTTTGTAAAATAATAATAGAGCTATACCATGATTGGCATAATCACATATCCTTAACACTTTGGGCCAATAGAACCAGCATTAGAAACATACTAGTGAAAAACTATTCTTGTTAGTCTATGACATAGAGGCCATTATGCCCCTAGATATAGAGATTCCTTCCCTACGAATATCCTTACAAGGGTTCATTTATGATGATATTTCTCATCAAACACAATTACATCAACTTATTCTTCTAGATGAACATCGCATCAATGCTATTGAACACACACATGTTTATTAATATCACCTTTGTTGTGCATATAACAAAAATGTTCATACACGAGAGTTCCAAATTGGTCATTTGATCCTCAAAGAGACTCAACAAAAAACCAATCAACCATGCCATATTCATGATAAATTTATGCCAAACTAGTTTGGGTCATATATCATCACAAGAAAATATGATTCTAGAACCTATCACCTGGCCAATCTTGAAGGAATTAAGGAGCTTGAACCCCTCAATGTCATCCACCTCCACACATTTTATGTCTGAATACTTTATAGGTTGCTTCTTTATCTTCTATAAATTTAATATTAGCTATTACAATTATACAAATTTCAAGAAAAATAACAAAAATAATAAAAACAAAAACAAAAACAAAATCAAAATTGTCCATTTGTGCCTCTTTTGCACATAATCATTTTATGTTTTCACTTTCTCTCATATCTTCTCTCTTTTCTTCTTGGATGTCTTCTTAATGTTGTATGGTTACACTTTGAGCAAATACATACCTCTGATTTGAACCTATTCTTATTCTTCTCGTGTTGCTCTCTTTTTCTCTCCCTCTTTGTACTTGGTCAATATTATATGGTCATGCTTTGAGCGGCTACATAACTTTTATTGGTTATATTTTCATTCTTTTTTATTCTTTTTCTTCCTTAATTTTCCTTTTTTCTTCTTTCTCATATTCCCAATTTCCGTCCACTAAATATATTATCTTTAAAGCCTCTTCCATAATTGTCTACATTCATCAATCATGTTGATGCCACCAAACATTAGCAAGAACTTCACCAACCACATGCATCCATATATACTCTCAATATTTTTCATCTAATTCAGCTAAAATTTTTGGATTTATGAATTTGTGTTTACTTATCTCACTTAATTTTCTTACTCAAGAACAAGTTAGTTAAATTTTATTCTACATTCATATGCAGTCTATCATGTTACTTACCCATATTTGCCATCATGCTACATTGTCTGTTGTTGTGTTAGCATATCATTATGCTTGTACATGTGCATACCACAACCCATCAAGGAGTTGAACATGCATTTATTAGCATCCTTACAATGGTGTTCAATCCTTTTCTCATTTGCATGATAACAATAAGTTTTTTGTTACTCAATAATTCAAAGTTGATCCGATCAAGCTTTATTCAATGCTATCAAATTCTAAAAACACTTTGAAGCTTCCCCTGTTTGATTTGAGGTCTTTCATGATTCATGCACCTCACACATTAATAAAAATTTGAGTATAGGTAGTATAACACCTTGCATAAGCCTTGTCATAAAGTGAAGGTTTTCCCTTGCTCATCCTATCATTTGCGTGATCTAAACCTCAAGATTTAGAACATGATAAACTATTCAAAAAAAGAAAGAAAAGGCAAAAAATAAAATCAAAATCTAAAATAGCATTACAAAAAGAAACAAAAGAAGCACTATCAACAAGATTGAATCCTTGAGGTCCTTAGGTCCATCAATCATGGGGCAAACCTCCATCAGGGCTATAAACATGTAATTTGTAGTGGAGTGTGCCTTACAAGTGGCAACACATCTATCACATTAACGACCTTCTCTTATACTAACCATTGTGCGCTTGTGGATGAGCTAGCTTAATCGACTAAGTTTACAATAGGTTAGTCAAAACTTACTAAAAATGGATAAATAAACATCATGTACACACACATGTCCATTGACTATTAGATGAGTTTGATTTTTCAAACTATGGTGTTTGAATTTCTTGGAATTCTCCTAAACATCCAAAAATCCTAAGAAGGAGTGAATAGCATCATTGCTAGATCTACCAATAACAAGAATTCTCTTCATCATATTTATACATTGTCATTCGCTACACATTAAAAGCATTAGTTACATTATCTCTGCAGGTATATTTCAAGTTGCATTTGTCATATACATTACATGTCTACTTGTTTTTTTTAGGGTAGTTCGTGAGTATAATCATTCCTTTGTATTTTATTAATTCAACCATTTGAGATAGTCAAAACCAAATATGGGTTTCCAAATGTATGATCACATACATGCATCTCAAACATCCATATAATGCATGTCTCACATCCATACATGTACATTTTGGTATATCTACAACTAGTCAAATCAATGCTATATTTCATATACTATCTATCAAAAAACATCATCAATGCATACTCACATGTATTAAATCACCACTACTAGGAGTCTCTCCACTCCCCTTGTGTCTACTAAGAGGCTCCTCAAACCTCATAGGCATTCCTACACTACTTTGTCCTAGGCTAGATCCCTCTGCCTATTGTACTACTTGCTCCATTGATCGAGACATTGGCATAATATTTGACTATGTGATCCTCCAGCTCTAGCATGAATGTGACTAAAACTATGATTAAATCAAGATACATATCCTTTGAATTATAAATATTCCCTCTAACTTATGCACTTTCTTACCCTTTTGGTAAAAAACATTGCTCAAAATTCTCCTTTGCACGATGCATCACCTCAAGATCAACCTACAAAGAAATAATTATCTTAGTCTGACCCCTCTACTATGTGGCCTCATCATGAAATTTGGTCATATTTGCTAACATTTCCTCTCTCTCAACGTGTTGTTGCTCTGCCTCCTTTTGCAATCTAGAAATCTCAACCTCCCTCACCTCTTGCTTCCTATAATGGATCTATGCCTTTCCCATGACTATCTCCACTATCACCAACAATGTGTCATGCTCATACTACAACTCTTATGTCTACACTCTAACTCTCCCTTATCCATCTCTGCATCGAATTGACCTATCATGGTTGTATTTCTCTCCATCATCAAAGTTGCCCTATCTTGTGTCTAGGTAATCTCTCACTAGGTCATCATGCCCTCCACCTAGTGTACCCTATCTCACAATATATGCGTTTCCTCAATAGAATCCATCATACTATATAAACAGATACTCATGTCAATCTCTATTGTTGCTAGATCATCGATCCCCTATGTGTCTACTGATGGAATTGTTTTGCTAGCATCATATGGACTTGCTCTACCATCCAAACATTGTCTCACCCATTTTACCAAAGTTGCATCCATATCCTCCTCATTGGCCTCCTCAATATCAACATCAATTCCACCTGCTACTCCACCTAGGCTACTCATCCTTACATCTACTGCACTACCTAGGCTAGTTGACCCTACCTTTGTTCCTCCCATTGAGATACTCTTGGATCCTATTACACCTCTCATAGTCCACTCTAAGCTACCATTTGTAGTTGTTTCTACCTCATAAAATATGTCTATCACTCCTCTGCTAGGCTCCCAAATTTGTGTAGCCCAATACACATCATACTTTGGTGTCGTTCCTACATAATCAACATCAAGAATAACTATATTTGCATCCATAGATGTATCCAAGGGTCCCACCTATGATCATCTCCCTTGATATTTCTTGAACTTCCAGATAAATACTAATGGATCAGGAACTCTCTATGACAACCCAAACTACCTCAACACCCAACTAAATGTAAAGTAGTATGTTTGTGCTACCTCTCATCGAATCATCCATCATCCACACATAACTAAATGTAACTCAAAATTAGTCTCACCCCATGATGGTACCTGTTTATGTGTGATTTTGTCAAGTCACAAAACAAAAAATTAGAACTCTAAGTTCTCTCTTGCAAAGAAACATGTTTTTTCTTCAAGGTCTCCACTTAAAACGTTTTAGATGTTAAGTATGCATATGTGTATAAGTGCCTTAGAACTCTGTGGTTTGCAAGTGTTGTTAACAAGGGGCCTAGGAAATTATGTAAATGATCTCGTGGGCACCATGTAACATATGTCTCTAAAAGAAATATAACTTGATTTATGATCTTAAACTTACAATATTTCAAGTTTATTTCTCCTTTTTAATACAATGTCTTTAAAATATGTTTCAGATCAATTTACTTTTGAAAGAATAATCAAAGCATTTAAACAAGTTTCAAGTTAATTTTAATAAACATTAAATAAAAGAAACTTCACTACGAATAAATATTTAGAATATAATGATTCATCATGATCTTAATTCCATATATCTATTTGAATAAATTAATCATTTATTTAAACCCCTTTATGATATTCTAAATTAAGTATGAAAGGGATAAATAAATACGGTTTTGCCCTATTTTCCAAATATTAAATTCTCTCCTTTTCAACCAAAGTAGGGCTTGATATAAAAGTAACTTATGATATTTATTTTAGGGCAAAATAAAGTTCATAAATTGCACTTCCTTTAATATTTGCTTTTAGAAATATTTATAACTTGAAACATTCAACAACAAATTTAAATTCAATTTAAATTCAAACAGACTATGGGTTTTGAATTTCTTGTATAATTGAAATTATAATAATAGAAATCCCAATCTATTCATGATAAGATATCAATTCTGATCTCTGCTTCCTTATGGATTTAAGGAGAAAAGAAACAGAACAATCATGTATCTTGAATTTTATTGATTTTAATGTCAATTAATTTGGCAATTAAAACCATCAAATACTATATATCCTAGCAGACAACAGATATATTAATTTCAAACTATGCTAGGTTGATCCTTGTATAAAGCACAAATTAAAGAAATGTAAAAGGTTCTGACAAGGAATAAATTGCTAAATTCTGGATACATGATAACAACAAACACAAATCACAGAAAAGACTAAAACTAAAATTACTGACCACCAGCGATTTACACAGTGAACCAATAATTCAGTGCAATCTCCAAAAAAACTCAAAAATATTTGATTTATAAGAAGTAATTTTACAATTATTCAAACTTAGATTTCAACACAAGCTTGAATATAAAATTCCTTCCTATAACAATTATAATATAACTTATAAACCTGCTTTTCATGATCTGCCTCTATGTCTCTTTCCGTCGATACTCCTTTTTTCTATTTATTTATTCCGTATCCTCTCTGCACCAAAACGTCCGGTCCCTTCTGCATTCCTCCTTTATGTATTTATATTTCAATATAGTTCGTTGATGTCGTTTCATACCCAACTTTGAAACTAATTGTTCAACGACATTATAACAGGTGACATTTTATTTCAAAATAATGAAATACATCCTTCTGCGGCTATTAACATTTTTGGCGATGTCAACTCCAACATGAAACCCTATCCATTTGAGTGTAAAGCTTAAAAAATTGTGCTTCCTATGGGGAACTTCATCATGATTATGAGTATTGTGAGTTAGCGACAACCACCATGAGAACGTACCTGCCATGTTAGGTTTGGTGAACCCCATGACATGCTCGCATATGACATGGTACTTAAAAGACTTAAAACGTAGCAAAACATATCGGTAATTCAATCTGTATCTTATGGCGCATCCTCTCCTTACATAAGGTGGTCTCATTTCCGTTAATCGAAAACTTCTGCATAGCTGACACCATCATCCACATGCGTGGAACCCCTCCGAAGATGGAATATTGTGTATCAAAACACTTCGAGGCCTAATGATGTCATTCTCATGTGCCATGAATCTTCTTATCCAACACGCTTCAGCCACTCCGTCCGGGTGCTAGATGCTTCACGTCATCATATCAAACTTCAACTACCTTGCCTTGATAATACACCATTTCTGTTCGTCACCCATCATCTGCCTTTGTTTCGTAAATCACACCATAGTTTTGGAGCGAGAACACCTCATAACTGGGTCTTTTCGAAAGCATATCGAAACCCTACCTCATGGTCATCTTCGAAATATTATTTGAATATCAAAATTATAAACCAAACAACTAAACTTTATTGAAACTTAACTCCTTAATATAATAAAAGAAAAACAAAAGAACAAAGCAGCACACGTGACATGAGTTACATTACATGAACTATAATATACTAACATATAGACTGAAAGAAAATAAAATTAACATAAAACATCCTATATATTATATAGTGATATAAAACAACATAAATAACAGCAAAACAAATAATACCATGAAGATTATAATAAAACGAATACACGTGACCTTAACACACTTTAAATTCTAAAAAACAAATAACATAAAAATTAACCAAAGGAATAATAAAAATAATATAAGGACACAACAATACATTACAATCAAGGACACACAAAAACTACAATAAGAATTTACAAACATTGCGTATCCACTATGGATTCCTATGTCATAACAACCAAGATACTTTTCAAAATATATTTCAAGTGTATCAAATAATCACTGACTTCGAGGACGGGTGAATAATGAAATGTATTCAAACAAATGCATCGTATTGTTAACCTCCTTGCATATGAATGAACCTTTTAAAATTCAAATGGTGGAAACAAAAATCATAAGTGCAAGGGACAATTTGAAACAAATTTCTAAATTTCAAGTGGGTCCCCAAATATTTGGGGTCGTTGTGAAGGACATCACAACAATACCCTTCTCCATGGTCACTAAATGATGTCTTATCATCTCAATCTACCAAAAAACCCTTTGTAAAAGAGTGGTTGTCCCTCATGCAGCCTATGTAGTCATATCTCAATATTTGTCTACCAACTCAACACAAACAATACATCAATCTCTATTAGCTCATGAGCTTTGTATGGTAGTACATCTAGTATCAACATTGTTATGAGCTCCCAATCCTAAATTTACACTAGCAAATTGCTCACCATCCCTATCTATATCATCCTTTGTAGTTATGCAACTTACTAAATATCTACACTAAAATACTAGAGCCCATGTAAACTGATGTTCCCGCTCCACCATGTCATACACCACCCCCATCATACTCCATGGAAACCTCTAGCCAAAAAAATCAAGTAACACGTAGATAAATATCATTATCATCACAAAATAGTGTTTCAAAGAAATCTCATTATTCTTCCAACACTCCTCATATACAAAACATTTTTTTCTCACTATAATCCCCCCCCATTTATCACTAAAAGTCCATTGCAGTATGGCCTTCTTTTACCTCATCCATATGAAAATTACTATCATTTACCTCAACCTTGAATTTGACAATTCTCTACTAATCAAACTCTCTCACTCTCTCCTTGCCTTGCAAATTTCTCTCTTTTAAAAGTACCAGGTGACTTGTGCACCTTGTGATTAATCTTTAATAGTTGTGCACTAAACAGTCGTAGGGTACCTTGCAACAAAAATTCAATTGCTGTAATTTTTTTAATTGTCCCAAAATGGTGATATTCACCTCAAATTCATGCTAATTTTCTCTTCTCATTCTATTTTCATGTGATTTAACACATTCTATGGTCAATATAAGTAAGGTTAACCTTAACCCTTGCTCCACATATCTCCTCATGAGAAATTAATTTCTTAAATGGCTTTTGGAAACTTTTATGTCCCAAAGCATGGGTCAAGGGTGAGTCACCCTCCACCTCACCCAAAAAGTTGACAACTACCCTAGGGTTAATCTAATCCTAGTCACAACCAACCCTTGCTCCATTTCAAATCCCCATGTGCATTTAAATCCCTAAATGATATCTGAGGATTTTTGGGTTTTAAAGCATGCATTAACGATGATTCACCTTCCACCTCACCTAGGTCAACCCTTAAATCAGGGTTAACCTTACCACAATTAGGATTTGGCCCTTACTGCACTCCACATACCCATGCAAATTTATGACATGTAGATGGATGAGGGATTCTCTCACCCAAATTTACTAATAGGGTATACCACATCAGGAGACACCTTCAAGGGAATCTCATAGGGTAAAACTCATGGGACATGTCAAACCTCTATACACTCTCCAAATCCTGTAAATAGAGGTTTGTTTTATCCATCTAAGAGGATCCACATTTTGCATAACAAAATTCTACCAAAATTTAGTAAAACCACACTACATTTCATTGCTAACTTTACCATCAACCTCTATCAATCACAACCTCAAAACAATTTTTTTTCCCTTTTTGTATTTAAAATATGATGTATTTTATAGGTTTTTAAGATGACCCAACAAATATAAGAGCTCCAAAAACTACATGACATCATTTTGATCCAACCATAATTCTGTGAGGGTATAATATTCAAGGTTGTAAGGTACCCTACAACCAAAAATAGTTTCACCCTAGGATGCAACCCTTTTTAAAGATATTTTTTAGGAATCAATAGGCCACAAAACCCTCCCATAAGGTAAGTATTATTTTCATTTCTAGTTTTGTAAATAGTTTTACAACTTTTGTAATGATTTAGCTCATTTTGAGTATTTTTTTCTTCAAACCAAAGGGGTCTGAACAAGATAGGCCCCCAAACATTCTAACCCATTTTTGTAGCTCTTGTGGGTCTTGATGATAGGTTGGATCAATAGTGGCACACGGGTAATACACCCATTCAACTTGAGTATCTCTTGGAAGGTTGTTGAGGTGTAGTTGTCCTCCTTACTGAAGAAGGAATTTTTACTTTACAAAACCCTGTTTTGTTCCCTTTGAAGGAACTTTTGTAAAATAGACTCTCTTGTATCCCTTTAAATCCTAAATTAAAAATTACACTAATTTCCCTTGGTTTTAGGTACTAATGTATTTGTTTACATGAATTTATGTTGGTGATGTTATCATTAAATGTACATGTTATTAAACTCTAATATAGTGCATATGGTGTATGGGATGAAATAGTGGGATAAACAAACTAGATGGATATGTTGGTGAATGGTGAGATAGTTATTGACACGTTGGTTCATTTTATGTTAGTTTTATAACTAAAGGTTGCAGTAATTATGATTATTATGGAATTTCAATTTATGACACTAATGGAAGTCACATATGGAAGTCACATGATAGACATAATGTCCAAAGCTTGATTAATTATAGTAGTTGTTATGACTTATAGATAATTGGGACTATAGTTATGTATGGAGAAGGGATTACAATAGAAGTAGTAAGGGGACATGCATAGTGGTAATATAATAATGAGTGGAAATAAAGTAAATAGAAATGGAAGAAGTGGAAGGGAATAGAGAAGGAGGAATAAGAACTTTACTTGGAGTTAATACAATGGTTGATCTAGTGATGATGACCTCTAGGATTTCTCTTATGACCAATTCCTTCTCCCTTTATAGGTCAATAGAGGGTTTGATGAATGCTAAAACATAGTTTCCCTTCTACCTACTAGCATTATCAATTACTTTAAGTTAACCATAACTCAAGCTCTTAACTATGGTAGTTAGTGATTAACTAATATATGGCTTTTTTTAAATTTTAGACATGAATTTTATTTAGGTATCTCTTCTTCTTAAACTAGATATGGTTCTTGGCATGGGATAACATTTGGTGATACTTCAATATATTTTGGCATTACATTAATTTACTATTGAGTTTCTCATATTCCCTATGATGTTACCTCTATTACTTGTAATGCTACCTTTGTTTCTTAACTTGGGCTAGCACCCAATGTTCCTTGAACTTGATAGTCATATTTTCTAAAATTTAGCCATGATGATCACTTTGTTGTCTCTCTTGACAATATCTAGGATTCATGGTGTCGCCAAAATTACAATCTTAGGGATAACAATGGGAAATATTCGACCATCAAGACAAGAATAATAGGATTCTCTAGCATATCTTAGCCTCATTGATGACTTATTATGTTTTTTATCCTAGGTTAAAATATTTATCAAATTACCCCTTATAAATTTGATTCTTTAAAGTGCAAGTCTTATAACTCATATTTTACTAGTAGAGGATCTACTTTTTTGTATATTTATGTTATTTTAGATCACTTCTCATTCGATGGTTAAGCTTGTGATATGGATTAAATTGATGATTTAACTTAGCATCTACATAGAAGAAAACCCATTATAAGGGTGTGTTAATGCTATATTTCATATGCATATTCATGCACCTTTGCTAACTTGGTTTTAGATACCTTGTCTATCATAATATCTTATTTTCAACCTTGTATCTTCTATCATAAGCTTAAAATGTATGTAACCCCTTATTTTCTAGCTACCTTCTAACATAACCCTTAGTGTCATAGGACCATACATCCTTTAGCTACTCTAACCATGCTCCTTAGCTTTGCTTCTATTATATAATTAAACTACCATAACTATGATGTAGTTCTCATGATTTGTAGCTTGAGAGGGTAGAGTGTTGTTTTTTTTATCCCTTGAAATACTTTAGGGCCACATAATCTAGTTGTCACACATATTTCATGTTGAAAATATAATCTATCATAAATTTAGGTGACCTAAAGGGCATAGTAGAAATCCCAATGGTACAGATTAAGGACCGATATTTCCCTAGTTAAATGTCACTATTTGGCTACTTATATAACCTTAGAATATTATGGACTCCATATAATAGCCTTGAAATATTCTCCCTTATCTTTAGCATTATGGGTTGTTATACTATGTCATAGGACTTATAGAAAATATTTTTTTCTTCTCTATAGGGTACATTTATGCAATTCTACAATGGGTAGTAGTTTAATATCAACCTCATCTAGTTCAACTAAAAGAATGGAAACTAGTATTTATTTTGGTTCAAAATAATCCAAATTAAGTAGGATATCCAAGTGAATTTTCTTGTATCATTGAAATCTCATAACTATTTATTTATTTAATATGATATGTACTTTATGCATTATATCATCAAGGAGTGGCTAGGATAGTTTTTAACTACATGTAATATTATTGCATGTTCTTCATAAATCCTTTCTAAAATATTTCCTCCAAATACTATAGTTATTCTATATAACATAAACTAGACATTGTCTTTGAATAGGTCTAGCTCTAATAGGATCTGGAAGTCTATGAAATTTTTTTTAACCTTTAGGTGAGGCATAGGGAAATTTTTCCAATATTGAAAATCATAGTTGTAGTAGCAATATTTCTATGGATTGGATTACATGTCACCCATATGGTTGGATTGTACCCCACAATAAGCATCCCCTAATTGTCTCTTTTAATGATAAAAAAAGATGTCTTATTACAGTACAATAACCTTAGGTCTCAACTAGATATAGAAAGTCTTAATCTTTAGGCACTAAATATATGGTGAGACCTCAATTCAAGACTCTACTAGCGGTCAAAGAGTCTATTTTCAGCCCTAACATATATCTTCTTAATGACTTATTTCTCACCTCTATAGGTGAATTCTTGTACTTAAAAAAATTCTTTCAATATATATGGTGAATAATGGCCTTCTTCTTCCTGGAATTATTTTTCACTTTGCTATTTGATAGTTAGCTTATGTAATTGAAATTTTAATTTGGATGGGATATGGAGGAGCACCAACTGCCATAATAGTAGGGATAGCATGTGACATCATTGTATTAGCCTTAGGCATGTATGGGATCATAGAAGCACCATTGATATCCAATATTCTTTGGTGGGGCCTAGGCTACGTTTGAAAATTTTGAAAAATTTACAAAGTGTTGGAAGAGAAATGATTTACATGATATATGGAGCAAATTGCTCGATAGGAGAAATTCCCTCACTCAATGACAAGGACTTCCGTAAAGTTTTATTTTTATTCATGCTAGATGAATCACCTAGACTAGAAGGAGTAAGTTGCTACTTGAGGACTTTGGTGTATTTTCAAGTTGGGATAATTTAAATAACTCATCATGGGGAATGTGGCTACCAAGAGGATGACTTTATAAAAATATCTTCCTTTTTAAAATTATTGGTATGATGTGATTGATAGATGGATAAAATAGAGAGCCTTCAAAATATGGAGGAGGAGAAAAAATAACTTAGTCACTGATGACAAATGCATGATAAAAAAATCAAAATGATAAGGGAGGTAGGCTTGTGAAGGTTAGGCTTTGTTCAATGATGGCCAAAAGGAACTCAAAATGAAACAATTGACTAAATGGGAAATAATCACTTACTATCGAACAATGGAGGTATTTATAGTGTGAATAACTCTCATTGAAGTCTCAAACCCTACCCACAATGCTTTAAGTGTTGGCAATTACTATTTTTAATGGTAAAAATAGGGGGTTACGGGTTATAATACCCCTCTTTACCAATGTGCATTTACAATAAATATTATCAAAACATAATTGGTTTGCAAATAAATAAATTTGGATAGCTATAATTTATTTTTACCATCATTGACTTCATGGAGCAATTTACTTCAAAATATGAAATATTTTACTCCAAAATTTAAAGGGGTTCATTTTTGCTTTGAAACATTGGCTTCTTTTTGGGAATAAAAAGAAAAGGGAAGAAAAGAAAGGAAAAAATAGAAGATACTTGTTATTAAAGATAAGAATGTTAAATGATAGGGATCCCATGATATGGTATGGCATATAATATTAAAATTAAAAATGATATTGATACTAATAGGGATCACTATCAGTAAAAATGAAAAATAATAACCAAAGAAAATTTAAAAATGTACTTATCTACATATTTACATTTTCGTTATATCTCTCTATATATACATATTGATAGAATAAGGGGTTTTAAAAGGGTATCCAAACCTATTAAAAGTAGGGTTTTGAAAGGCACCCCCAAACCTTAATCTAGCAATAAGACATCAAGAAAGACTGAGCTATATTCCATGAATCGAGCTCGAAAATCTAATAAAAGAACCTCCTAGCAAATAAGCCATAAATTTTTATAAAGCAAAGACAAGAGATTATCCCATAGTCAAACCACTATGTGCTTTGAATCTAAAGCAACAGATAAAAATAATATAATAATGAAAATGTTACTGGTTAAAAATAAATTTACAAAAAAAAACTGCCCAAATCGAAGTATTTTCTATCTAACATGAAATGTGAATAGAATAATATTGTAATCACAATCAACAAATCTATCCAACAAAGCACATAAAAGTAGAACCCCTCATAAGAATAACTAGTTTAAGAAAGTAGCACTAGAGATACCGATCAACAAAATTCACAGCCTAAAAACCATCTGCACAATAAATTCAATGAAACCCACAAATCCTGCTAGAGCCAACCAAAAATGTATCAAGAAAAACCACTATTGGGTACAAGAAAAAAGAGATAGCAACATTCTGCATCGCACCTAATAGGAAGAAGGGTAATATCCTGAGAAAATAAGCCTTAACCCTGGGATCAAACACACCACAACTGCTAGAACTGGAGAAAGAGATCTTTGTTGACCATCAAAGCTAGGAAACCCACCAGACACATGGAACCAAAAGCTAAAAACCATCACAGCCTAATAACCCACTTTCACCCCAACTGGTTTGGGTTAGTATTTGGTCTTGTCTCCTCGAAACAACCATATATAGCAAAAAATTATCAAACCTGAAAAAAAGTAGTACAAACCAGCCATTAACCCACTACTGGTAGATAACCCTAGCAATAGAGCCATCCAAGAACCATACATCTAGATTTGCCATGCCATTATATTCAAAGCTAGCCAAGGGAAGATCATTATATTTTTGTGGCCAAACACCATACCAAGCTTACCCTAACAAGTTTAACTTAGTAGATGACCATTTCATATCCTTGGAAAGCCAAAAAAAATATGAAACTACCAAACCCAAAAGAAATGTTGCACAATCCAACCAAGTCTCCAAAACTAGGAAACAACCCAAGAAACACAACCACCCAACACACCCACCAACCAGAGTGAGAGCCAACCAAGGGGTCAACAACCAAAATTTTCCACTACATTATAATGGCCCAAGATCACCCCTACAAGTTTGGATCAACATTCGATCCTCTACCCTAGATAAGAGTGATAATGCCAAACCCATAAGAGATTAGAACATACCAGCAATACCCCCACTAAGAAAAACATCTTGGTCATAAAACATAATAGAGAAACTAAGTGTGACTAGTAGCCAAATCCATAATAGGAGAAAGAAGACCTCCTGCTCAAAGGGTTTCAAAGAATTGAAGCTGGAGCAGGAGTGAAACACTCATGGAGGAAGCCCTCATAGAGGAAGCCCTCATGGACCCTCTCTTCCATGGTGAGACTCAGGACCTCTCTATCATGGTGAGACTCAGGTCGGAGAAAGCCCTCGTCGAGGAAACCCTCACGAGTCATTTTTTCCACCTTTACATTTTATATTTTTGATCCCTTTTTAAATGAGACTTAAATGTTTCTTGTTGACTAAATTAGTAGTAGTCTTCCATTAAGTTCCACAATCCTATACACATTTAGAACCATGATTGTGTTAATGGGATATGACACACTACAAAGTGAATCCAATTTCTTATGGCATTTAGGCTTGAACATGTCTTCATGCCACTTCAACTATAAGTCATCATCTTTGTATTCTATTTTTGTAACCTTCATGTTGAACAACCCTTGTACTACTATTTGGTTCGTATAACTATTTGAAAATCTTTTCTTTATCTTCCTCCAGATCTAATAAGGAATTTAATTTAATATGCATCAACTGAATATGCATATCTTTGGTCTCTAATTGTTAGGATACATGAATATAAGGGAGCTCTATATTCTATAGCAATATTGTTTCTTATATGAAGATAATTTTATAGGATGATGACACTTTAGAAACTTTAGATGTTACCCTATCTTCCCATAGTGTCTTTTTAATTTGATATGGTAATCACTTTATGACTTTACTATCATCCTTTCAACATCCTAGCTATATTTTTATTTGTGGATTTTCTAGACCATTTCCTCGAGAATAATGATGAGATATTATTTTAACATGAAACTATACACAAGTTCAAATAGATATCATTTTTTGAAATAATATTTGTATTGCCTCCTTTAATAACTTGTTAGAATATATAGATAGAAATAAATATCATTATATTTAGAGACGACAATATAATGAGATAATTATATATAGAATTTTAGAGATGCAAAATATCATAAGAGAATTGTAATTACAATTTTAATTGATTTGAGGAAATTATAAAGAATTGGAAAAACTTGAAATATCTTGATATTCTTGACTAAACATGTTATACCAATGCACGCAACTATATACAAATTTAAACAAAAATTTTATTACGAAGGTTGGAAAAAATTTAATTTTGATATTGATTTTAAGGAAAATATGATGGAGAGGTTATTTTCAAAAATCCTAAATTTTTAGCATCCTATGCAAATAATTTTGGTAAAAAAATAAACTAATTTAAGGAAGCAAATGTTCAGGTTTTATTTAAGACAAAGTTAGCATATAAGAAAAATAATTACATAATTTACATATAAAAAAATATTTTTTAATTGTTATAGATACGTTAATAAAATGTTTTCATAAATTAACAATTGAGTTAGAATATTAAAAATATTATTAACTCTAATTATATTATCCTACAAAGAGAGAAGGATACCTTATCTAATTATTTGTTTATGTTTTTAATTACATAATAATAACAATAATTTTAAGTTAGAATATATTTTTATTATATAAGTAGTAGTATTTGTAAACAAGTGATTTAATATCTTAATTCTGTACTGTATTTTTTTATTTTTATTTTTTAGTAATATTAAGAGACGGGGGTTTTGACCGGAATCCTTCAACCTGTTCCAACAACTCCACAGGGAGACACACCCACCCCTCACACACTCACCCGCGCCACGGTTTGAACCTTAAAGCTCCCGAAGAAGAGCACTTTTGAAAAGTATATTATATAATATAATAAATAAAATTTTAATAAAATATTTATAAATTTATTGTTGATAAATTTTTAATTTAAGTTAATTTAAATGATATCTTTACAATTATATATTTAAAAAAAAATAATAATTTGACTTGAAACTTTTCTTATATTGCTTTTTTTTTTAATCAATAATTATTATTTTTAATTTACATGGTATAATCCTCTAATGCATTCAATTAATCAAGGCTTCAAAAATCGTGCACAAAAAAGTGTAAAGTTTTTGCATTTAAAGGTTTTTGGCGATAGAGGATAGGACAAATAGGAGGGGGCTCCTTTGTCCTCACACAGTGCTGTGTAGCATAGTTTGCGACAATAGGTTGTGTTAAGGCTTGTGGCAGGTTGGGATAGCAGGGTTCAAAAACCATTGTGTTTGTTTTGCAAGGAAGAAGTACGTTTTCATTTTTACGTGCACCGATAGAAAGGAAAGAAGAGGAATTCATGAGCCTTACCCTTCACACGGGGGCTTGTAGCCCATGTGGTGGGCTAGCACCTTGATAAGGCACTCGTTAGGAGGAAAAATCGTGTTCAAAACCCATCGAGGTCTTTTTTGGCTAGTGTTAAAGGACTGCCCAAACTGTCGAACTTGTTTCGGTCATATCTCACTCATCCGGACTCGGATTGAGCTAAAATTTTGAGGGTAGATGCCTGAAAAAACCTAGAACATCTCCACCAATTTTCATATCATTTGGAGCAACATAGATCCTAGAACATCCCTATGTGTGAACGACATATTTGACAAGCGGCTATGCGAGGGTTTCATCTGGGTTGAGTGCATGAAGCTCTAGAGGTTGGTTTTTAGGGCCTTTAGGCCCTAGCAGCCAATATTTTTGTTGTTTATTCTCAATATTTTAGCAGAAATGTTGCAGGGGATACAATATGGGTTAGAAATTTGTCTTTCAATAGATCATACTATGAACTTGAGTGACAATGACTTCCAATTTGCTGCACAAAAGAAAAGTGAAAACCATACCTTTCCACATAGTCTAGGGCAAGGATTAAAGATATCAAGAAACAAGTTTCAAGTAGTTGATCAAAAAATGGCTTATATCTCAAGTGAATTTGGTGCTAAGGTGCACCCACAAAATAATTCTACTGTGAAAACCCCTATCAAGGGTAAGAATTTTGAAGACTCAGTCCCAAAAATGAATTTTAGGGATGCCCTTCATGGTGGACAGCCTTAGACCAATGCTAATATCAATATTAGTGCTTCCCACAAAACTCTAAGAATTCCTAATATTGATCCCAGGAAAACAGAGTCAGGATGTCTTAAAGTAGTTGATGGAACTCCTATTGTTAAGCTTGATATGGATAACATTCAAACTGGCATTGAAGATTTGGAAAAAAGAGGACTAATTTGTTGGTTCATGGGTTTTTTTCCGAGTCTATCTGATTTCAAAGTTTGGGCTACAAAAAGCTGGAAAACTAAAGGTGAGTTACAAATCTCTATTTATCCAAATGGTTATTTTCTTGTTTTATTTTCTAATAATGAATATAGAGAGAAAAATTTTCAAGGGGGTCCTTGGTTTTTTAGAAGGGCAGGGCTTTTCATGAAGCCCTGGTATACTAAATTTAAAGTCAAAGAATAAATGTCTTCTATTGCTCCCGTGTGGGTTAGACTCTTTGGCCTCCCTATTGAATTTTGGAATCCTACTATTTTTTCTTCAATTGGAAACTCTTTAGGAACTTTATGATGACTGCTAATTGTACTCAAAATTTTGAACATATTATTTATGCTCTAATTTATGTTTTAATGGATTTTGACAAACCCCTACCTAAAAATATCACATTACAATTTGGGGAAGACACTTGGGAGCAAGTAGTGGACTATGAAAAATTCCTTTTCGTTGTAGAATTTGCCATGAATATGGTCATTTGGCCAGTGCTTGCCCAAATAAAATTCATGATCAAAAGAAAGAAGATATAAACTTAGCAGGTTTCCAAATACCTAAGAAGAAGAACACTCGAAAAAAACTAGTTATGAAGGATCAATCAAAGTCATCTGCTAATATGTTTGAAATCCTTTCCACAAATGATGTCCCAAGTGAGGAAGAGGAAATAATGGAAACTGAAATCTTAGAAACACAATTTAAATATGAATGGAAGAACCCAGAGACAAACCAATAAATCAAAGGTTTTCAACAGAAAAAAAAAGGGGAAAATTTACACAAGAAAAACAATATTTCAAATGTCAAAACTTCAAATAATGCAGGTCCCAATATAGACTCTATTGAACCATCTAGTAAAATTTTGGCTGTGTATGAGCATTCTTCAAGGTTAGAAGCCATCTCAGATTCAATTGGAATAAGTCAAGAAATAGGGATAAAAAAAATGAAGATGGATTCTAATCAAAAAGTAGGTCGCAAGACCAATCAATATCATATGGTAAAATAAGGTGAAAATCTTGTAGAGGAAGGTAAGATTAATGCCCTTTCCAACTTTTTTAGCCCTGGTATTAATGAAGATCATCACTTGGAATATTAGAGGACTCAAAGGGAGTCTTTCAAAAAAAAATGAAATTAGAAGAATGATTCAGGTAAATCATCCACATCTTGTTTTCCTTCAAGAAACTAAGATATCAATGGAGGATATGGACTTAATTGCCAATAAAATTTGGCCACCTGGAAAAGTGGTTTCCCTCAGTTCCCAAGGGACTTCGGGTGGCATTGCTTGTCTTTGGGATCCAAAAGAGGTAGTTATTCACCATATGGTTGGTAGTTGGGGTTTGTTGGCTATAGCTATTCAAAGTAGACATTCCAACTAGATTATGCTCTGCATTATTGTTTATGCTTCGACTTCTTTGGAGGAAAAAAGAAGACAGTGGAAGGATATTACTCATATTATCTCTCATTTTCCTAAATCTTGGATCTTGATCGGAGGAGATTTCAATACCATCCTCTCTCTGGATGAGAAAAGATGGGGAAATAGAAATTTGGACAAAAGCACTGACCTCATGAGCGAATATATTCCAAACCTGCATCTTGTGTATATCCAACCAGATAATGGCCTTATGACTTGGTCTAACAGAAGACAAGTCTTAGCTTGTATAATGGAGAGATTGGATAGGTTTTTTCTCTCTGAAAATTTCTTAATCCATGGTCACATTCCTAAAGTGAAGACTCTTAATAATGCTAGTTCGGATCATTGGCCAGTCATGGTGGAAATGTGGAAAACCAATGTGAGTTTCTCTCCTTTTTGTTTTCAATTAATGTGGCTTAGAGACATTTCCTTCAGACCTCATGTGCAACAATGGTGGAAGGAAGGCAAACCTAGGCATGGGACTAAGATGTTTTGTTTTGTCAAAAAACTACAATACATTAAATCCAAAATCAAGACTTGGAACTGGAAAGAGTTTGGGGATGTTCATAAAAAAAACATGAAGTTATTGCTCATCTTGAAAATTTGAATAAGAAAATCCATTTAGATGGCCTCATAGAGAAGAAAAGTGCAGATGAAATTAAACTCACAACTCAATTAGAGGAATGGGAAAAAAAAAAAGAAATCTTATGGAAGCAAAAATCTAGAATTCAATGGCTCAAAGAAGGAGATCGAAACACAATTTTTTTCCACAAATCTCTTCTAGCTTGAAGATCTCACAACTTTATTTCTTCCTTAAAATCAAATTCTGGAGATGTTGTTTATACTTGGGATGGCATGAACTCTATTGTTGTTGATTACTTTTCCAATATTTTTGTTGCTACTCCCCTTGAATCAGCTTCACAATATAATGTTCTTCAAGCAATCCCTTCTCTTATCACTTCTGAGGATAATTCTATTTTAACTGCTACTATTACTATCAATGAGCTTCAACAAGTAGTTTTTAAAATGCAAAAAGGGCAAACCCCAGGTCCTGATGGTTTTCCTATTGAGTTCTACCAAGAGTTATGGGATATCCTTCATGTTGATTTATTAGAGGTGGTGGAAGAAGCTAGGAAAGCCAAAGAAATTTTGAAGGTTATCAATAAAACTTATATTACTCTTGTTCCAAAAGCTTAAGAGGTTGATCATATCTCAGCTTTTAGACCTATTGCTTTATGTAATGTTCTTCTCAAAATCATTACTAAAATCATGGCAGAAAGGTTGAAGCCTCTTTTGCATAAGATTATTTCCCCGAGCAAGGGGGTTATGTGGAAGGACGTCAAATAGTATATGAGATAGTTCTTGCTCAGGAAGCCATCCATTCCATGGATATGCAAAATTCTCCTTCCATGTTCATTCGGTTAGACTTATCCAAAGCTTATGATAGAGTGGATTGGCACTTCCTTATCAAAGTTTTAAGGCAATTTGGTTTCTCTAAGGATTGGATTATGGAATGTATCTCTTCAGTTTCCTACTTAGTTCTTATCAATGGAAGGCCTTCTCAATATTTCCCATATTTTAGAGGTATTAGGCAAGGTGACCCGCTTTCCCCTTATTTATTCATCATTCTTGCTGAATGCTTGGGTAGGACTATAACAAAAAAGAGGGAAAACAAAACCCTTGAGGGAGTTACCATTGCTCATGGAGCTAGGCCTATCTCTCATATTCAATTTTTGGATGACTCTACTATTTTAGGTAAACCTACAGTTAAGGAAGCTTTTAATATTAAGCAAATCATTAGCTATTTTTCTAAGGCTACTCAGAAGTTGATCAATGAAGACAAATCTAAAGTTATTTTCTTTCACTGCTCTGCTAGACAGGAATCCATGGTCTTGGATAAGCTAATATATAAGAAGACCTCTCTTCCAATCACTTATTTAGGTATTCCCATAAATATTCAAAGGCAAAAAAATAAAGATTGGAATTGGTTGTTGGACAAAGTCAATAAGAAAATTGGAAAGTGGACCAACAAGTGGCTTTCTTATGGGGGTAGAATCACCTTGGTAAAATCAGTCCTTCAAGCTATTCTTATTTATGTTTCTTCCATTTTGAATATTTCAAAGGTTGTTCTTCGAGAATTGGATCAAATCAGTCATTGTTTCCTTTGGAGTGGTACTAATGAGAAAAGAAAATGGGCCTTGGTGAAATGGGATACTTTATGTCTTCCTAAGAGTGAATGGGGGTTAGGTTTACGGTATTCAATTAATAACAACAAAGATTTAGCTACTAAATTATATTGGAGGATGTTGCATAACCCCAATGCTCTTTGGGCCAATAATCTCTGTGCTAAATATGCTGAGAATAAAAGTCCTGAAGACCTTGTTCGCTATCAACTTCCTACCAAAGGTTCTCCCATTTTAGCAGTTCTTAATACTGGTGAGGATTTGATAAAGAAAAAATTATTTTGGATCATTCATAATGGTCAACATGCAAATTTTTGAACAGATTCTTGGGATGGTCACAAGCCTTTGATAACTCAATTTCCCGATTGGAGTCCTTGGATGGAGGACCTTCATCGAGCTAATTGGATAAAGGTGGCTAATTATTTTTGGTACCATACTGGTAATTCAAAGGTTGGTAGATATTGGATCCCTATTGAGGACTGGCCTATTCAAATCCCGGAAAGGCAAAGACAAGATATCCAAGGCATCCTTCATATGAGATCCCTCTCTTGGTCCCATGAAAAAGATTGTTTTGGATGGAACAACACTACTAAGGGTGAGTATTCAGTTGCTCAAGGTTATTTGACCTTATGCCATAATAATCCCAACCATTCTTCCGACATATTTTCTCAATTGTGGGCTCAAAAGCTCTGGCCTAAGGTGAGGTTCTTTAATTGGATTTTATTGCATCGTAGGGTGCTTACTGGTGAGAAACTTATGAAGTGTGGTTTTCATGGCCCTTTTAGATGTGAAATGTGTGAAGAGAATGTAGAAAATATCAACCATATTTTTATCGAGCGTACTTTAGCCTCTGAGCTGTGGAGTAGAATGACCACTTTACTTGGCTTACAGTGGTCCAATTTTTTTACTTTTGAACAACTTTGGAGGGATTGGCCTAATCAAGAGGGTGTTGATCATTTTATTAGGCAATTAGTTTGGATGGGTTCTACCATTCTTCTTTGGAATATTTGGAATGAAAGGAACAAAAAATTTTTTAATCAAGATAGTAAGGATATTCACTATATTTGGCAAAAGACCATAGCCAACTTAGTTGACTCAGTCCATCATCTCCTTAATCACCCCAAAAACTCCCACCAAATATGGGATCAATTGATGCAAATATTGAACATTAAACCTTCTAAGGGCAACCATCTTAGAGGGAATGTGAGTATTAGGAAATTGGATAGGAATAGAAATTGAAAGTTGATTACAATCATGTGGTCAGAGATCAAAATAAGAGTGTTGATGCTTTAGCTAATTGGGCTTTGGACAAAGGTGATCTTACTTGTTATGGCCACCCTCCTATATGGTGGGCTTCTCAAATTAGGGAAGCTCTTCTTTCTATCATTTCTTTGGATGGCTCCAGTTTTGAAGGTACCTAGTTTCTTCTTGTTTTTTTTTGCTTCTCTTCGGTTCATTCAATTTTTTTTTAGGTCCCTAGCTCATTCTATTCTTTATTTTGTTTCCTCTGTTGATTCTTGCCTTACTAGTCTTCTCGTCTAGATAGGTCTTTGTTTTGTTCATTTTTTATTTTTTTTTTCCTTTTTGTTTTTTTTGTTTAGTTTTTTAAGGTGGGTGGGTTTTTTATTTTGCTTTATTTTTGTGTTCTTTGTGTTGTTTTTTGTTGTTATTGTGTTTTTGTTGTTTTTTTTTTGTTTTTATGTTTTTTGTTATTGTTCTTGTGTTTTTTTTTCGTTCTTGTTCTTGGGTTTCTCTTTGTTTGTGTTATTTTGTATTTTTATGGGTGAGTGTTTTCTATATTTTTTGTTTTTTTTTTATTGTTTGTTGTTGGTTGTTTTTTATTTTTATTTTTTAATTTTTTATGTTTTGGTTGTGTTTATTTTTCTTGTTTTTTTTTTGGGTTATGTCTTTGTAGTGTTCTGTTGTTTTTGCCTTGTTTGTGTTTTGTTATGTGTTTCTTGTGTTTTTCTATGTGGTTTGTGTTGTGGTTTCTTTTATCTTATTGTGTTTGTTTGGTTGTGCTTTTTTTTTGGACACACTCAAGGAGCATGTTTTTTATTTTATTTTATTATTTTTGTTGTTTTTTGCTTATTTTTAATTGGGTTTGTGTGTTTGTTTGCTCCTTGAGTGTGTCAAAGGTGGTAGGCCAGGTCCGAATCCTGGGCGTTTTTTGGCGAAATGGATACCCCTGCCTCCTTGGGTCTTACCCGAAAGTGGCATCCCTTTTGGGATGTTTTTCACAAATAAAAAAAAAAAAAATTACATGGTATAATCGCCACGAATCCGAGTAGGTTGTCCAACTTTTTATGGTCGCCATAATATTCTGCGATGGCCGCCCCGAAAGCTGCCATAATATTTTGCGATGGTCGTCCCAAAAACCATTATACAGATCTTCATGGAGTCCACCCCTATAACCACCATGCCATAATCATTTTAAACCTTAGGCTGTCCAGCTTTTTATGGTCGCCATAATATTTTGCGATGGCCGTCTCAAAAGCCGTCACACAGATCTTCATGGAGTCTGTCCCTATAACCACCATGCCACAATCATTTAAAACCTTTTACGTTGCTGCAAGAACTAGGAAAGGGACAAGCGTTCAGTTAGACGAGACCCGAGATTTGAACCTTGAACCTCCGCCCCTTATAAGTTTGGATGAACCAATTGATCTACACCTAAAACCTAATAAAAAAGTATTTTCAAACTCTATATATTCTGATTTATAACATTCTATAGTTATATTTTATTAAACAAATCTAACCTAAATATATGACTTTAAAATTATATTAAAAAAAAAGGTTAAGTTAATTAACTTCAATTGTGAAATGATTTATATACATTTAAAATCAATGTTTCATTGCAATTTACATCTTGACAACGCATGTTGGATTTCTAGATTTGACATATTCTTTGAGAGGAATTCTTCTCCTAATTACTAATCCTTCTTCCTCAAATAAAAAAAAAAATTGTACGTATTCACATGGAATGCATGCAATAAAAAGTATTCCCTTCAATCTCGTTCGGACCCTTTATAGTTTTATATGCTATTCGAGGCTAACCAGCTCCCCAAAAAATAATAAAATAAAAATCCAAGAGCGTTCCCCCTCGACCGAGTTTTCAAGCCAATGTCGTTTTTGTTTTGGATTACATACGAAGCTCATAGTGGGTCAAATACAAAGACTTTTCTCTCCAGATTCAATTATGCAATTAACCTTTCATATTGGTCAGAGAAACAAAATGGTCAAACGAATACGTCAACGGTTTCAATTGATAATCTTCGTAAGCAAAAGCATAATCTGGTAGAGTCGGATTCCTCACGGTTTCCTATGGCTTGGTAGTCAACGGCCGCCCCGAAAGTTTTTATAAAAATCGAAAACCACCCAATATTTTTCTTGACTAATAGCTACAACAATAATTTTCTAATGTATCCGACTCTTTAAATTACAAAATCGCTGGCGAGGATAAACACTATCATTACTTGAGGTATCAAGTTGCGAGCTTGACTCATAAAGTCGCCGAAACGAAAGGTTCTCTTGTAGTCGGGTCTCCCTACTAAGCAGCATTTGAATATATTTATTTGCATTTGAATATATCTATTGCGTTGCCCATTTACGAGAGCAAGCATTAATTTAGTTATTTTGCATGAGCGACGCAATTCCTGAATCTTTGACACTCTGGTTTGGAAGGAAGCATTAGCAATGGGTGTGATCGTTTGCTCTAAATGCTTCGGGGTTGTGACTCTTATCTTTTTGTGTATCGAATTCTGCGCTGTTGCTCAAGAAGGTACTCCTCTCTATTTCCCTTTTCGAACAAATTAAGTCTATGTTTTTGGGTGGCAATCAAAATCTTTTTCAATTTGTGATGACAGGATTTTTGAGCATCGATTGCGGTGGAAAGACGAATGGAACAGATTCTAAAACGAATATTTCATGGATTACTGATGATCATTTCATGAACGGCGGTAAAACAGCATACTTCAACGATAATACTTTGCCATTTTATTTGCAAACTCGACGGATCTTTCCCAAGCCTATCAACAAGTCTTGCTATCACTTGACTCTTACCCCGAACCTTCCTCATTTGTTGAGAATATGGTTTGTTGGAAGTAATTACAGTAAAGTTATTCCACAATTCAAGTACTCTATCGAGACACAGGAAATGTTGGTTCTCAGACTACCAACAAACCAAGTAAACCCGCCAGTACCTAGCGAGAAGCTGTTGATAAGCAATGGTAGTGAGTTGTATATTTGCTTAGTTCGAACATCAGAAGATTTTGACCCCTTTATCTCTGCTATCGAGTTGAGACATCTTAAGCAAGGGATGTATAATCTGACACCAGAAAAAATGTGGCACAGAGATACAAGATATGATGCGGGTTCGACATCGACTGTCAGGTTAATAAATTCACCTTGATTTGTGAACTTGGAAGATATGTAGTCTCCCCGAGCCCCACTTTCCGTTTCTGTTTTTTTTTTTTTCTTGCTGATGTTATTTATTATTTAGGTACCCGGATGACCAATTCGACCGCATTTGGAGTCCTTTCAAAAAAGATGCTGTTGTGGGAGCTGAGGAAGTAAGATTGCAGAAACCAATTGCAACTAACGATACAGTAGACCTCCCTCCATCGACTGTCATGCAAACTGCGCTTGTCAGCAAGACAAGCGAAACGATGTATCTCGGCCTGACTCAACCAAGCCAACCTGAATCGTTATTCATATTCTATTTTGCAGAGATCGAGGAGTCTAATATGTCTGAATCAAGAAGTTTCGACATTATCATAAATAACAACATAACATTAAAAACCATTCGTCTAGAGCGAAAACTTTCCGCCGTGGAGGGACAATTTGTTATTTCAGAACCAGTGTTTGCAATAACCCTCTCCCCAAACTTCAACGGCGGCACCATAATTAACGCTTTCGAGATCTACTATCCAATTACCACGGCGGCTTTTACCTTGGCAGTAGACGGTCAGGACACGGTTTTTTCCTTTTCTCTTTTTAAGAGTTCTACCAATAGAATTAATTTACCATTATGGCTTATATTTTTGGCTTTGTTAACTTGCAGTTCAAGCTATGAATGTTTTGAAACAAAGAGTTAACATTAGCAATTGGGTTTCGGATCCTTGCTTTGGATTTCCGTGGGACGGAATCGACTGTAGTAACAGCACTTCAGTAGTAAGGGTCTCCGAAATGTAAGTCTAGCTGATAGAATTCTCACCGTCTCTTTTCGTATATGAATTGGCTACGAGAAGAAGAAAATAACTTAACAAATTGTTCTTATTTTTTCTTCAGCAACTTGTCCGGGAGGAATCTCATAGGATCGATACCCCCAGCTCAAGGGAACTTGACAGCCATAGTAAACATGTAAGCCTGAAATTTTATGGTTAATCTGACTTTTTCCTATAGCTATTATGACTTTTAATATACTAGTGTCTATATTTCTCTAGTATTGTAATCTATTTTGTCACCTTTTACGAGAAACAAGCACACCTGCATTCTTATCCTTTCATTTCCACCATAGCACTATTACTAACATGTCGGCAGTCATTTCTCTGATGATTTTCTGAAACTAAATTAATACCCAGAGACTTGTTATGCTCAATCCTTATGAAATCCCGGTAACTTGATTTTTTTTGAGAATATGTTAGACATGGCAATAAGCTACTGGAATTCGTGTTCAGGTCACTTAACGATAACTACCTGACGGGATTGTTGCCAAATTTGTCCAATTTAACTAAATTGGAAAGACTGTAAGTTTCTTCATACATAAAACCCCCAGTTATGTGGTTCTATTCGTTGCAAAATTAGATTCTGAAAACGCAGATGATTGTAAGTTTTAATTTTAAGAAAATAGCAATATGAAACTAAGTGACTGTGCAGGCATCTACAAAACAACAAGTTGAATGGCCCCGTTCCAGACTGGCTAATTGGACTGCCTAATCTTAAAGAGTTGTGAGTTTCTCTTCATTGCTCTGCTCAGTTGAAATCTTATTATGAATTGGAAACAGGCTGTAAGATAATGAGTTGTATATTGATTTCTTGAGTGGATGTCACAGATTTATACAGAACAATAACTTTAGTGGTCCGATTCCAAGACAACTTGTCAATCCTTCGCTCAATCTAATGTACATAGATACTTTACTCCGTATTCTCTGCTCTCCATGTTTGAAGCACATATTTCTCTTGCATTTTAAGATGAGGAATTACATTTCAAAGACATTATTAAACTTCTTTACGTACTTTTTTGATGTGTTGCAGTTATCATGACAACCCCTCCCTTTATTTCCCGCCATCCTCATCTTCCTCAAATAGCCGTAAAGTGGGGATTATAGTTGGATCAACTGTGGGGGGAGTAGTATTCGTCGCTTTAGCCTTACTAGCAGCTATTTTGCTATACAGAAGGAAATTCAGGAAGAAAGAAAATGTTAAGACAAAAACTAAAGGCAGTGGTAAACCTAAGGAATACACAACTGTCAATGGCGAAGGTAGGGAAGTATTTCTCTTTTTAAGCATTATAATGTCTTTCCAAAAGAGAAATTCTACAGATGTTCGTTTCATAAACTGAAATTGCCTAAGAATGGTTTAACCCTCTTGTAGATTACTCGATGGTCTTGGTGCCAAATCCGACAAAATCCCGTGCTTTTACTTTAGAAGAGTTGCTGACGGCCACAAAAAATTTCACTAACAAGATTGGACAAGGAGGCTTTGGCTCGGTGTACCTCGGTAAATTACAGGAAGGAAAACAAATCGCCGTAAAAGTTCTCTCCTCTTTCTCCAAACAAGGAGTGGTAGAGTTCCTAAACGAGGTAATCCACTGATACGTAAACCACCTAATGTGTTTTTTCTATTCTTCCATGTATATGTTTATGTAAGAATAGCAATTCATGATTTACATGATGAACACAGATAGATCTTCTGTCAAAAATCAATCACAAGAACTTGGTCTCCTTGATTGGATACTGCAACGAATCCAGAGAGCTTATGCTCGTCTATGACCACATGCCTGGGGGTTCTTTAAAGGACCACCTTTACGGTATATGTTTGCTTAAATTTTTTCTCACTGTTGCTGAAAAACTAATCACTTAATTGACCAGAACTATTTTGGTGACAGGTCCCAATGCAGGGGAATATCCCAACCTAGATTGGAAGACAAGACTTCAGATAGTCTTGGATGCAGCACAAGGTAGTTTTCTTCTACATTTTGATCTTGCTTAGAACATAAATAAACAAAATAATAACTACACAAGTAAGTCAGAACACCCAATCGATTACCTTAAAGGCTGATAAGATTCATAATAACACAATTAAAACCATTCTCTTGCCTTAGAAAGGGGAAGTCCATATCCCCTATCTAATTTTACTTTTTGTGCTTTTAAAGGATTGGAATATTTGCATGTGAGTTGCACCCCGAAAATAATCCACAGGGATGTAAAGAGCGCCAACATACTTCTAGACGCCAATTTGAACGGCCACCTGGCTGATTTCGGACTATCAAGAGTGACAATGGACGGAGACGCATCTCATATCACTACCACAGTGAAAGGAACAGCAGGATACTTAGATCCAGAGTAACTTATCAGTTCCACTCCCTTTATCCCTCTCAATAATTGAGAATTAAAATTTCTACAACCTTACATCCTGTTTCCTTTGCCACAGGTATTTTAGCACTCAAATGCTGACAGAGAAAAGCGACGTCTATAGTTTTGGTGTGGTTTTATTGGAGATCATATGTGGCAGGCGACCCATAGACTCAAGGCTGTGTGACGAGGAAATCAACCTCATCCGATGGGTAAGAAATACCTTTCATTCTTCCAGTACTAAATTCGGGTAACTTTGGGTGTCCTTGTCTATAAAGCTAGTCACTTGGGTTTATCTCAACAGGTCACGCCATACGTAAAAGGAGATGAAGACCTCAGCAAAATAGCAAAAATAGTAGACAAGAGATTGGGTGATGACTATGACACTAAATCCATCGTTCATGTGACGAGAATGGCTCTCCGATGTGTTGAATCTGATCCCTCCATTAGACCTAGCGTAAGTGATATGGTGATGGAGATCAAGGAGGCTATCAAATTTCAGAACGAGGCGGCCAGATTAAAAGAACTTCCAGAGGACACTTATGTTGAAA
Organism: Wollemia nobilis; assembly: GCA_028583015.1. Lineage (NCBI taxonomy): Eukaryota > Viridiplantae > Streptophyta > Pinopsida > Araucariales > Araucariaceae > Wollemia > Wollemia nobilis. The sequence goes on from JAQPPZ010002621.1 coordinate 1,861,974, forward strand.
ATGGCGAGTCACAGAACAGCCAAATCTCTATTACAGATTCCAGTGGACCAAAAGAAATGGGTTCTAGTGAAAATAGCTCAAATTTTTTTAATACAGATAGGTTTAAAAGAGATGGATTAGCCGATATCCTTTAGAAATAGTATTAAATTATTTTTGCCGAAATCAGTTATTGTTTTTGTAATTTTGCCATCCACGGAGATTCTTCTCCCGTTGCATACTCTGGGCTATATATTGTAATGCTTGCACAATAATGAAATCAATCAGTCTTTTGGAGGATTTCTTACATGTGAGTAGTTGTGTTCGTCAATGTTTATATTTTTGTATGTTTTGGATTATATATAATATTAAATTTTTAAATTTATTTTAAATTATTAAATGATTGATTAAATTTTTATGTTTATTCCAATCTAATTATTGGTATTTTTATTTGTATTAAAAAATAATATAATAAAAAATATTATAATTATTATAAAAATAACGATTAGAGTTATTATAATTATTTATTTAAATCTATTCTTGAATGTGTAGCATATATATTTATTATTTCAAATAATAACTTTAAAACAACCAAATTAATTGTAAATATATAGTCCAATTTAGTTTACCAACATTATCTAGTTCTCAAGCTACGTCCACTACGGAGAATGTCATCATGATGAAATATATTGTCCTTATGCGCATGTCTAATGCTTCCAGCCGGAAAGGCGTGAAAGTTTGATTCCGTAAACTTTTTAAAATTTTCCAAATAATATTTATTTTATAAGGGAATCTTGACTATTTTAAAAGAAAAAGCTTATTATATTCAAAAGTGACAAAATAAGGGTCTCCTTTTTCTCACGATTGGCCATATTATTAGTGCTACTAACATTTATTTATTTTGTATGGGTTGAATTGATGAAGCTAGCCACTAGCACTAACTAATGAGACCCATTTTATACGTTTTCTCGAGCGACTCGAACAACTTTTTAAAATGATGTTATAAATATTTTAATGATTTTATATATTATATTATATTATTTTTATAAAGCAGATTAAATAAAAATATTGTATTAAAATTTATCAAATTTAGGTGGGCTAGTGTGTGAGAGGTGGGTGCAGGTCATGGTCGGGATGGGATGCCCAACCCTAAACATCAATCCTAAAGGTTTCACACTAAAAAAATAATAAGTTCAATTCTCACCCTGAGGAGAGGTCATGGTTGGGATGAGATGCCCAACCCTAAACATCAATCCTAAAGGTTTTTCACACTAAAAAAATAATCAAATAGAACAAATAATAAAATAGAATGCCACTTGCATTATTGGTGATGTGACCCTGTTCAATCCCTATGATATATATATATATATATATATATATATATATATATATTAACATCATTACAAGGTATCATGAGTGGGAGGAGACTGTTTAGCCCTGTGCGTCCGCCATAGATGTTTCTCACACTAACCAAATGAAAAATAATAATATTACCATGACTAACCAAAGGCGTTTATAAATTATTTGACTTTATTTAGATACCAATATTTTACACTTGGGTTTATATTCAGGTTAATTCAATATTTATTTTAAAGGATAGTCATAAATAATTGGCTCTTCTTCGCGAGGTCCAAGGTTCAAATTGCGGTGTGGGCAAGTGTATGAGGGGTGGTTGTATGTTAAATTTTTTATTGATAAGCATATCTCTTGACTTTAGAAGGAGTCATGGTTGGAGGAGCCTGCTCTCATGTGCGTTGGTCGTAGGGATTTCCCATACTAATCAAATAAAAAATAAACTAAATAAATAATAATATAATAATAATATGTTTTTATATTTAATTTTTTTTTGTATGTTGTATATAGATTTTTTTTAAAATTGTTTTTTTAGTAAAAAAAATTAAATTTTTTGTTTTATTATTTGATTAAATAAATTATTTTAAAAGTTATATTTGTCAAGCATAATATTTACCTTCTTCAATCACTAAGAAATAGAAACTTTTTTTATTTAAATTTTATTTTTTTATTTTTATTTGGTCAACATGAAGATTAATGTTAACTATCTCACTTCCTTCTTAACATAGGTATGAGATATGCATCCTAGATCAGATTCAATATTGGATGATCTAAAATTACTTTTAGATCAACCTTTGAAAAAGACTAGCTTCTTAAAAAATCTTGAATATTAAAGAACAAAGTAAAAGAAAATAGGTATGAGATGTGCATCATAGATCAAAGTCAAGCTTGGATAATCTAGAATTACTTTTAGATCAATCTACCTTTGGAAAAAGTAGCTTTTTAAAAATGCTTGAATATTAAAGAACAAAGTAAAAGAAAAATAGAGGAAACAATGATATAAACATAATTAAAAATGGATTTAATTATATGCATGATGTGGTCTATCGACAAGGATGCCACTTGCATTATCGATGATGTGACCTCGGGTTCAATCCCCACGTTTTTTTTTTATATATATATATATATATATATATATATATATATATATATATAAAGTACTTACTCAACTAAAAAAGGATTTAATTCAACTAATAATAAAATGTAGGTTGGATGATCAAGCTGGACGATTTTCGTAGGACTGCCCAAACTGCCGAACTCGTTTCGGCCATATCTCACTCATCCGAACTCGGATTGAGCTAAAATTTTGAGGGTAGATGCCTGAAAAACCCTAGAACGTCTCCACCAATTTTCATATCATTTGGAGCAACACATATCCTAGCGCAGCCCTATGTGTGAACGATATATTTGGCAAGCGGCTATGCGAGGGTTTCATCTGGGTTGAGTGCAAGCAGCTCCAGAGGTTGGTTTTTAGGGCCTTCGGGCCCTAGCGGCCAATATTTTTGTGGTTTATGCTCAATATTTTAGCAGGAAATGTTGCAGGGGATACAAGATGGGTTAGAAATTTGTCTTTCAACAGATCATACTGTGAACTTGAGTGACAACGGCTTCCAATTTGCTGCTCAAAAGAAAAGTGAAAACCATACCTTTCCACGGCGTCTAGGGCAAGGATTAAAGAGATCTCGAAACAAGTTTCAAGCAGTTGATCAAAAAATGGCTCATATCTCAAATGAATCTGGTGCTAAGGTGCACCCACAAAATAATTCTACTGTGAAAACCCCTGTCAAGGGTAAGAATTTTGAAGACTCGGTCCCAAAAATGAATTTTAGGGATGCCCTTCGTGGTGGACAGCCTCGGCCCAATGCTAATATCAATATTAGGGCTTCCCATAAACCTCTAAGAATGCCTAAGATTGATCCCAGGAAAACAGAGTCAGGATGTCTTAAAGCAGGTGATGGAACTCCTATTGTTAAGCTTGATATGGGGAACATTCAGACTGGCATTGAAGATTTGGAAAAAAGAGGACTAATTTGTCGGTTCGTGGGTTTTCGTCCGAGTCTATCTGCTTTCAAAGTCTGGGCTGCAAAAAGTTGGAAAACTAAAGGTGAGTTACAAATCTCTATTTATCCAAATGGTTATTTTCTTGTTTTATTTGCTAATAATGAAGATAGAGAGAAAACTTTTCAAGGGGGTCCTTGGTTTTTTGGAAGGGCGGGGCTTTTCATGAAGCCCTGGCATACTAAATTTAAAGCCGAAGAAGAGATGCCTTCTATAGCTCCCGTGTGGGTTAGACTCTTTGGCCTCCCTATTGAATTTTGGAATCCTACTATTTTTTCTTCAATTGGAAACTCTTTAGGAACTTTTATGATGTCTGCTGATTGTACTCAAAATTTTGAACATATTATTTATGCTCGAATTTGTGTTTTAATGGATTTTGACAAACCCCTTCCTAAAAAGATCACATTACAATTTGGGGAAGACACTTGGGAGCAAGTAGTGGACTATGAGAACATTCCTTTTCGTTGTAGAATTTGCCATGAATATGGTCATTTGGCCAGTGCTTGCCCAAATAAAATTCCTGATCAAAAGAAAGAAGATATAAACTCAGCAGGTTTCCAAATACCTAAGAAGAAGAACACTCAGAAAAAATAGTTATGAAGGATCAATCAAAGTCATTTGCTAATATGTTTGAAATACTTTCCACAAATGATGTCCCAAGTGAGGAAGAGGAAATAATGGAAACTGAAATCTTAGAAACACAATTTAAATATGAAGGGAAGAACTCAAGAGACAAACCAACAAATCAAAGGTTTTCAACGAGAAAAAAAAAAGAGAAAATTTACATAAGAAAACAATATTTCAAATGTCAAAACTTCAAATAATGCAGGTCCCAATATAGACTCCATTGAACCATCTAGTAAAATTTTGGCGGTGTATGAGCATTCTTCAAGGTTAGAAGCCATCTCGGATTCAATTGGAATAAGTCAAGAAACAAGGGAAAAAAAATTGAAGATGGATTCCAATCAAAAAATAGGTCGCAAGACCAATCAATATCATATGGTAAAAGAAGGTGAAAAGCTTGTAGAGGAAGGTAAGATTAATGCCCTTCCCAACTTTTTTAGCCCTGGTATTAATGAAGATCATCACTTGGAATATTAGAGGACTCAAAGGGAGTCTTTCAAAACAAAATGAAATTAGAAGAATGATTCAAATAAATCATCCACATCTTGTTTTCCTTCAAGAAACAAAGATGTCAATGGAGGATATGGACTTAATTGCCAATAAAATTTGGCCAGCTGGAAAAGTGGTTTCCCTCAGTTCCCAAGGGACTTCGGGTGGCATTGCTTGTCTTTGGGACCCAAAAGAGGTAGTTATTCACCATATGGTTGGCAGTTGGGGTTTGTTGGCTATAGCTATTCAAAGTAGACATTCCAACCAGATTATGCTCTGCATTATTGTTTATGCCCCGACTTCTTTAGAGGAAAAAAGAAGACAGTGGAAGGATATTACTCATATTATCTCTCATTTTCCTAAAGCTTGGATCTTGATCGGAGGAGATTTCAATACCATCCTCTCTCTGGATGAGAAAAGGGGGGGAAATAGAAATTTGGACAAAAGCACTGACCTCATGAGCGAATATATTGCAAACCTCCATCTTGTGGATATCCAACTGGATAATGGCCTTATGACTTGGTCTAACAGAAGGCAAGGCTTAGCTTGTATAATGGAGAGATTGGATAGGTTTTTGCTCTCTAAAAATTTCTTAATCCATGGTCACATTCCTAAAGTGAAGACTCTTAATAATGTTGGTTCGGATCATTGGCCGGTCATGGTGGAAATGTGGAAAACCAATGTGAGTTTCTCTCCTTTTCGTTTTCAATTAATGTGGCTCAGAGACATTTCCTTCAGACCTCGTGTGCAACAATGGTGGAAGGAAGGTAAACCTAGGCATGGGACTAAGATGTTCTGTTTTGCCAAAAGACTGCAATACATTAAATCCAAAATCAAGACTTGGAACTGGAAAGAGTTTGGGGATGTTCATAAAAAAAAACATGAAGTTATTGCTCATCTTGAAAATTTGAATAAGAAAATCCGTTTAGATGGCCTCACGAGAGAAGAGAAGTGCGAGATGAAATTAAACTCACAACTCGGTTAGAGGAATGGGAAAAAAGAGAAGAAATCTTATGGAAGCAAAAATCTAGAATTCAATGGCTCAAAGAAGGAGATCGAAACACAAATTTCTTTCACAAATCTCTTCTAGCTCGAAGATCTCACAACTTTATTTCTTCCTTAACTTCAGATACTGGAGATGTTGTTTATACTTGGGATGGCATGAACTCTATTGTTGTTGATTACTTTTCCAATATTTTTGTTGCTACTCCTCTTGACTCAGCTTCTCAACAAAATGTTCTTCAAGCAATCCCTTCTCTTATCACTTCGAGGAGAACTCTATTTTGACTTGCTCCTGTTACTATCAATGAGCTTCAACAAGTAGTTTTTAAAATGCAAAAAGGGAAAACCCCAGGTCTTGATGGTTTTCCTATTGAGTTCTACCAAGAGTTCTGGGATATCCTTCATGTTGATTTATTAGAGGTGGTGGAAGAAGCCGGGAAAGCCAAAGAAATTTTGAAGGTTATCAATAAAACTTATATTACTCTTGTTCCAAAAGCTCAAGAGGTTGATCATATCTCAGCTTTTAGACCTATTGCTTTATGTAATGTTCTTCTCAAAATCATTACTAAAATCATGGCGAGAAAGGTTGAAGCCTCTTTTGCATAAGATTATTTCCCCAGAGCAAGGGGGATATGTGGAAGGACGTCAAATAGTAGATGAGATAGTTCTTGCTCGGGAAGCCATCCATTCCATGGATATGCAAAATTCTCCTTCTATGTTCATTCGGTTAGACTTATCCAAAGCTTATGACAGAGTGGATTGGCACTTCCTTATCAAAGTTTTGAGGCAATTTGGTTTCTCTAAGGATTGGATGGATTGGATTATGGGATGTATCTCTTCGAGTTTCCTACTTAGTTCTTATCAATGGCAGGCCTTCTCGGTCTTTCCCAGCTTCCAGAGGTATTAGGCAAGGTGACCCGCTATCCCCTTATTTATTCATCATTCTTGTTGAATGCTTGGGTAGGACTATAACCAAAAAGAGGGAAAACAAAACCCTTGAGGGAGTTACCATTGCTCATGGAGCTAGACCTATCTCTCATCTTCAATTTGTGGATGACTCTACTCTTTTAGGTAAAGCTACAGTTAAGGAAGCTTCTAATATTAAGCAAATAATTAGCTATTTTTCTAAGGCTATTGGGCGGTTCATCAATGAAGACAAATCTAAAGTTATTTTCTTTCACTTGCTCTGCTAGACGAGGAATCCATGGTCTTGGATAAATTAAGATATAAGAAGACCTCTCTTCCAATCACTTATTTAGGTATTCCCATAAATATTCAAAGGCAGAAAAATAAAGATTGGAATTGGTTGTTGGACAAAGTCAAGAAGAAAATTGGAAAGTGGACCAACAAGTGGCTTTCTTACGGGGGTAGAATCACCTTGGTAAAATCAGTCCTTCAAGCTATTCCTATTTATGTTTCTTCCATTTTGAATATCCCAAAGGTTGTTCTTCGAGAATTGGATCAAATCAGTCATCGTTTCCTTTGGAGTGGTACTAAGGAGAAAAGAAAATGGGCCTTGGTGAAATGGGATACTTTATGTCTTCCTAAGAGTGAAGGGGGGTTAGGATTCCGGTCTTCAATTAATAACAACAAAGCTTTAGCTGCTAAATTATATTGGAGGATGTTGCATAACCCCAATGCTCTTTGGGCCAATAATCTCCGTGCTAAATATGCTGAGAACAAAAGTCCTGAAGACCTTGTTCGCTATCAACTTCCTACCAAAGGTTCTCCCATTTTAGCAGTTCTTAAGACTGGTGAGGATTTGATAAAGAAAAAATTATTTTGGATCATTCATAATGGTCAACATGCAAATTTTTGGACAGATTCTTGGGATGGTCACAAGCCTTTGATAACTCAGTTTCCCGATTGGAGGCCTTTGATGGAGGAGCTTCACCGAGCTAATTGGATAAAGGTGGCTAATTACTATCGGTACCATACTTGGTAATTCAAAGGTTGGTAGATATTGGATCCCTATTGAGGACTGGCCTATTCAAATCCCGAGAAAGGCAAAGACAAGATATCCAAGGCATCCTTCATATGAGATCCCTCTCTTGGTCCCATGAAAAAGATTGTTTTGGATGGAACAACACTACTAAGGGTGAGTATTCCGTTGCTCAAGGTTATTTGACCTTATGCCATAATAATCCCAACCATTCTTCTGACATATTTTCTCAATTGTGGGCTCAAAAGCTTTGGCCTAAGGTGAGGTTCTTTAATTGGCTTTTATTGCATCGTAGGGTGCTTACTGGTGAGCAACTTATGAAGCGTGGTTTTCATGGCCCTTTTAGATGTGAAATGTGTGAAGAGAATGTAGAAAATATCAACCATATTTTTATTGAGTGTACTTTAGCCTCTGAGCTATGGAGGAGAATGGCCACTTTACTTGGCTTACAGTGGTCCAATTTTTTTACTTTTGAACAAGCTTTGGAGGGATTGGCCTAATCAAGAGGGTGTTGATCATTTTATTAGGCGATTAGTTTGGATGGGTTCTACCATTCTTCTTTGGAATATTTGGAATGAAAGGAACAGCCAAATTTTTAATCAAGATAGGAAGGATATTCACTATATTTGGCAAAAGACCATAGCCAACTTAGTTGAATCGGTCCATCAACTCCTTAATCACCCTCAAAACTCCCACCAAAGATGGGATCAAGTGATGCAAAGATTGAAGATTAAACCTTCTAAGGGCAACCAACTTAAAGGGAATGTGAGTATTAGTAAGATGGATAGGACTAGAAATTGGCAACCTCCTCCTAAGGATTTTGGAAAAGTCAATAGCGATGGAGCCTCTAGAGGGAACCCTGGAAAAGCCAGTGTGGGAGGAATTGGTAGACTTTCGGATGGCTCCCTGGTTTTTACTTTTGTTGAGAATTTGGGTATTCTTTCCAATAACCTTGTTGAGGGGTATGGTATCCTCGAGAGGCCTTCAGGAGGCTACTAAGGTTGGATGGGAAAAGGTGTTAGTTGAGTCTGACTCTCAACTTATGATTAATCTCTTGAAGACTCCTTCTAAGAATCATAAGGTGGATTGGAGAATAAAAAGAATTATTGAGAAGATTCAGTTAATCCAGATGGGATTTTTGAAAGTTGATTACAGTCATGTGGTCAGAGATCAAAACAAGAGTGTTGATGCTTTAGCTAATTGGGCTTTGGACAAAGGTGATCTTACTTGTTATGGCCACCCTCCTATATGGTGGGCTTCTCAAATTAGGGAAGCTCTTCTTTCTATCATTTCTTTGGATGGCTCCAGTTCTGAAGGTACCTAGTTTCTTCTTGTTTTTTTTTTTTGCTTCTCTTTGGTTCATTCAGTTTTTTTAGTTCCCTAGCTCATTCTATTCTTTATTTTGTTTCCTCTGTTGATTCTTGCCTTAATAGTCTTCTGGTCTAGATAGGTCATTGTTTTGTTCATTGTTTTTTTTTCTTTTTTCTTCTTTGTTTTTTTTGTTTAGTTTTTTAAGGTGGGTGGGTTCTTTTGTTTTGTTTTGTTTTTGTGTTCTTTGTGTTGTTTTTCGTTGTTCTTGTGTTTTTGTTGTTTTGTTTTTTTTATGTTTTTTGTTATTGTTCTTGTGTTTTTTTCGTTCTTGTTCTTGGGTTTCTCTTTGTTTGTGTTATTTCGTGTTTTTATGTGTGAGTGTCTTCTATGTTTTTTGTTTTTGTTTATTGTCTGTTGTTGGTTGTTTTTTATTTTTATTTTTATTTTATTTATTTTATTTTTTAGGTTTTGGTTGTGTTTATTTTTCATGTTTTTTTTGGGTTATGTCTTTGTAGTGTTCTGTTGTTTTTGTCTTGTTTGTGTTTTGTTATGTGGTTCTTGTGTTTTTCTATGTGGTTTGTGTTGTGGTTTCTTTTTTCTTATTGTGCGTGTTTGGTTGTGCTTTTGTTTTTGACACACTCAAGGAGCATGTTTTTTATTTTATTTTATTATTTTTGTTGTTATTTACTTATTTTTAAATTGGTTTTGTGTGTTTGTTTGCTCCTTGAGTATGTCAAAGGTGGTAGGCCAGGTCCGAGTCCTGGGCATTTTTGGCGGAATGGATACCCCTGCCTCCTTGGGTCTTACCCGAAAGTGGCATCCCTTTTGGGATGTTTTCCACAAATAAAAAAAAATGTAGGTTGGATGGATATAAAAATGATTAAACATGGATTTAATTCAACTAATAATAAAATGTAGGTTGGATGGACTTAGACCCGTTACTACAATCAAATGCCTAATAGAATTTCCCCATAAAAGCTCATATAAAGGCATAATAAGCACAATAATTACAACACCTATTATTCCAAACATTTCATTAATAAGATTCAAACAATTATGTCACTTGATAGAATTTACCCTAGGAAAAATTAATAGAAATACCAAAAGTGTAATATTATAGAATTCAATACCTCAAACACCCCAAAAGCAATGATCCAAAAAAATCAATCCTAACAACATTTACTTCAACCCCTATTGAAATAAGGCAAACAACATTGAACCTAATAAAATTCACTATCATTAAAGAATAAATAAAATTCTAAAAGTGTAATTCATTACTGTAAATATCTCATGAACATTAACAAAAAGAAGCCAAAAAACTCTTTGATTGTTATTAGAACAACTTAGAACATCAAATTACAAAAAGGTAAACATTGAATATTCGACCCTTACAAATGTGATGTGTTAACCCTATTATAGTTTTTTCTATGCTAAAATAAGACTAACAATTACATACAATAGTTGGCCAAAATAATTGATCGCGATCTTTGACTAAGTTGGTGCCACTTGGCATCATCTTGTTAGGCCTTAGTCTATTGTGATTATTGGATCTTTAATTATACTTCATGAAGGTGGTTGTCACTTTCTAGCTCTAACATATATATCTACTTATTTACTGGGGTGTCATGTGTCCTTTTATGCTGAGATCCTTGAAATCAAGACAAATTCAATGGTTACTTCTCTTGAAAAATAAAATGGTTTCAAACGCATTTTAGATCTAATTTATTATGTTGAATATTTATAGTCAAAGTTGTTGCTTTGCTTTTTTTTGCTTTATGGGCTTCCTTTGTGTATTTTCTTCTACTTTGTTATATTGAAACTTCATGGGAGCTTGACTGATATCATTCATCAAAATTTTTGGTATAACCTCTTTTGAAAAGGATACCACTTTTTTTATACACTTTATATCATTCTAGATATTTGCAGATATATTTTGATACACTTCTCCTTTGCTTGGTTTTGGGCTTATACTTAGCTAGAAATTTAGGAAACTATGATGACGTTATCACAAGGTAAAATTTTGCTATATTTTGGGTTTTTTAGCATTAGATATTGTTTGTATTATGAACCTTTTACTTTATTAGAGATATTAAACCATATCCTTATATTAGCATAAAGGATGTTATGACTTGCTAATTTTTAGAAGATCAACTCTAAAGATCAATTATTGATCAAAGGTTAGGCCTAAAAGTACTCCTCTAGGTTGTGACATAAAAGTTCTCAAAGCATTATCTATCCACAAACACAATATTGCATGAATGATAAGCCTAAAATGTACTTCCTGCTTTGGGAGCAAAGAATTTGGCATGTCCAACCCACTTTTGGGACTTGAGAATGTATTCAAAATTTTTTACTACATTCTTAGTGCCTTGTGGAAATTTAGCTTGGAAATATTTGGAACCCAAACAATCTTATTTTTTGGGATATAGAGTCTTGCTATTACCATCTAGAATATTCCTTTTTAGCTATAGGAGCATGTAATTTTTTGTTATAATTTGCTACTTTTCTTCAATGCTCATTCTAGCACCTTGACCCTATACATCTAGGAGTTTTTTAAGTGCATCTCATTCCTCTTGTGTTGGTATTTGAAATTGCTTAACCATTTCTCACATAGATGTTATGTCATAGGCCTTTTATTATGAAATGGTTTGATAATGCTTTCCTACCTTATTACCTTATCTTGTAATACAACCAACCTACTTAAAAATTCAAAGAATATTTCTTCATCAATATTTTTTTATCACTTAAAAAATTTAATTGGACATTTAGCTATTGCATTATAGATACTCTTTAAATAATTGAAAGAGAAAGTATGATCATCCTCTAATCATAAGGGTGGAAGTCCATTTTCACAAGTTCATTTATCTTATGTAGAGCTTTACTTCCAATATTGACAAGTGAATTTAATGCTTGAAACCCCTTTTTATGTGCTTTCTCACACTCTATAACTTCTACCACCATTAGAAAAATTGATGTTTTATTCTTAGTTGAATATGTTTGCTAGCTAGAAACATCATTTAATGATTTAATAACTGCCTAAGCCTCTTCACCCTTTCTAGCCATAACATTTTGCATAGCAACAAAGTTATTTCTTATCTCTAGATTAGTTGTCTAGCAATAATCAATAAATTCAATAATTGGAGATAGGCTATAGCAAATTCAAAAGTTTGGTACTAAGTTCTCTTCTTTATCCCCTAACATGCATCAATGGAAATCTAGAAGACCTAGACTTTCTACTTTGGAATAATAATTTGTTGTTGCATGTTTTTCACCTATTTTTGAAATGTCATATTTTTAGAGTCCTTTGTCTCTCAACCCTATTACAATTGTTGGACCTAATTTTTAATAACCCCACCTCTATATTTTCTTGATCAATATATTTTGTCACCTATTCCTCCCTTTCTTTTCTTTTTAGTACTTTTCCATGGTCTAGACTCTACTAGTGTACAACAAATCAACCATTGAATGGACTAAGTATTATCTTCAATTACAACCTTGTTTATGTCTTTGGTGTGCCTGGAAACTTGATAATCAAATTCAATTAATTGAGAAGATAGTTTAGACACTTTGGGATTATGAATGTTAATGTATATTGACTCTATTTAGGATATAGCATATTGATAAATCTTGTTGGGTTATTTTTGGACTCAATATTCTACTTCATTCTAGAAAGCCAAGCTTGAGCACTAGCTTATACCTACTAAAAATTACTTTAAACTATGGATATTGGAAGGTGAGTGAAAGAAGAGTGCAAAAGAGAATATTTTAAAGGCTTTGAATGATAATGGAGTTTGATATATATCTATAGCTTGGTAAGTGAGTGGAGGAGGAGAAGGGGCAATGGTTTTAAGAGGAAATCCAAAAGATGTATTTTGTGGTAAACGTGTGCATGGAGGAGAAAAAGGTTGTACAAGAGAACATGGTGGAGAAGAACAAAGAGTAGATAAAGGAGGAGGATATTTGGATGTAGATGATGTACCTATCTCTTATGTTGGAAAATTTTGCTACTATGTAAACTTTAGGGATGTCACCATTTTGATTCATTTTGTATATATTTCCTTCTCCTTATAAGGGAATCCTAGTCTCTTTGTCTCACCTCTTGATTAAAGATGTTGTTAATAAACCTTTGAGATATTTGGGACTTGTATTTCATAGGAAAATGCTTTAGTACATCCATACCCAATCCTTGTAAGCCTCTATTTAATGGTGCCACAAAGAGAATTAGTGGTCTAGTTGCTCCTAGTCCTAATACACCACTACTATAACTGATCTTCTTTATCATCTTCAAACCCATAATATATGTTTTATCAAGTTGTTGTTAATGTGGAGGTGATGGTGGAGATTTTTATCAATCTAAAATTATCATGTTTAGCTCCTACTCCATTCTTTAAATAGTCCCATCCAGGATTTATTGCTTATTTGTAGTTGCAGCTACCACCTCCAAGGTTTACTCCTCTTATTATAGAAAATAAACCTCTTCTTAATATGATTCTTCTAAAGCATGTGGACCCTTAGACATGCCTCTTTATTCTTCTAAATCAATTCTTATTTCATCTACATTCTATTTATCAAAAATTTTCTAAAAATTTTCATCTTTTTTGTTGTTCCAAATCCTACTTTTTTCATGCCACCTTTGGAAAATTACATCCACCATTCTAAAATATTTTTATTAGTCCATTTTTATTCAACCAATTTATTCATTCTCACTTATTTAATTTGATCATGTGGATAGTGCTTAGAATCATATTCACATACCTTATTATAAGTTTTTCTCCAATGAGGGCAATCATATTCTTCTTCTTTTATTTTATTTACTACTTTTTGAGATACCTCTTCCTCTTTTTGGTTTTTGACTCTTTTTTATTGTTCACCTTGAGGTATTTTTAAATGCAAGAGATTTTTTGTTTATGCTAGCAAGAAATGCCTTTATAAATTTATCTAGGTTATATTTCCACCTATATGACACTACTTCAAGATTAAATTTTAGGAGCCTCTACTTCAATTTGTCGCCCAACTTTGGGACCTTGATATTTATTGACCCATAGCCAAAAGGTAAAGAGTACAAAGCATGATTTTTTTATTCCATACCCAATGTTTACATCATTGTGGTCCATTATGACAATAAAACTCCCAAGAAAACAACCAATCTATGAAAAAATTGGGTAATAATACTGGCTCTACACTAAATCCATATACCCTTATAATTATGTATTTTGATACAAAATACCAGTATCCAACTTCTTCACCAGGTTTACATAGATGATATTTGACATATTTTTTTAATTGGGGAATTTATCCTTTTATGGAAAACAATGCAAGACAGAGAATTTTTTATTAAAACTATAAAATAAATTTAAATATTGGATATTTTGAATCCAATCCAACATAGAAAAAGTGCCGATCTTGAAATAGATAAAAAAACTAGGCAAGATAATATGGGTAGTATAAAAATCCCCCTAATTGAATCCTACTAGTTGCTCATGAATTTGGTCACCAAAGAAATTTATCCCACTCAAAATAAATAGGTTTGGGGCTTGTAATAGCATAGGTCATGGCTATTTAAAAGTTTTGTATCATTTTATTTGATATTAAACTCAAAATGATAGATTGCATACAAAAACTTTCTTGAATATAGGGTTGGAAATTATCTATTTGGGCTAGAATTTTAGGGATCTTACTTATACTTTTATCTAATTGATTGTTCAACAAGTATTCATTTTTTATTAAAAAAATAAGCTTGACATTCCTTAGTAAATATTTTAGGTAGCGGGTGGCTCCTGCCCTGGTGGGGTGCCTCCATTCCATTTGCCCACTCCCCTGCTCCTCTCCCATGCTTACAGGATTTACCTAGATCCTTCCAAGCTATTTGGACTGTTCCAGTGACCTTGCCCCAATTGTCCCATATGCTTTGGTTTGGTTGGATTCTAGTTTGCCCAGTTGGGGGGTTGTGGCTTCTAGAAGAGGGTTTGGTATTTGTTTCCTATTTTTAGTGCTCAAGAACATAGTATGTATTATTTTTTTGTGGATTTGGGGGAGCCATTTTTTTATCATCCACGGATGGGCATCCCATTTTGCTCTAGATCAGGGTTTGTAGTACCTCTTGGTTTATCTATTTTAGGGTTTTCTAGTGGATCCTCTACTATATTCTGCATTTTTGGTGTTGGTATGGGACCTTGTGCTTATTTTTACAACTATGGTTTTGGCTCTCGAGGCTTCTTCCCTCAATGGACTTGGTGGGACTATGTGCTTTTATGATATGGATGGTTGTCTAGCTTGGCTCTGTAGTTTTTTATTAATGTCTCTATAGTTACTGGTGGTCTTGTGGCTTTCTAGTTAGGATCTTCCTTGCTAATATAGTTTATGTTGGTACCATGGCTTTCTAGTTAGTATATTCCTTGTTGAGATAACTTCTATTGATCCAATGGCCTTTTGGTCTAGATATTCTCTATTATGATAGTTTCTAGTGGTCCGGTGGCTTTCTTGTTGAGATATTATCTACTGATATAGTTTCTGGTGGTCCCATGGCTTTTTGATCAAATTATTCCTTTTTGAGATAGTTTTTTTTTATCTCATGGCTTTCTAATCAAGATCTTCTCTATTGGGACTTTTTTTGTTCTCATGCCTTCATCGACGGGTTTCTCCTTTGTTGTTGCATATTTTAATAATGCTTGATGGTTTTCTATGGCCTAGCTACCTCTCCAAGTATGTATTTTCTTCTCAAGTTGTTTTTGATTTTTGATTTCCCCTTGGTAGGTTTCAATTTTCTAGTTTGGGCGGGATTTGTTTTTAAAAAATTTCTAGCATGGGCGGGGTTCTCCTTTTTTACTTCTGGGCTTTTTTGGTAGGATTTTTTTAATTATTTTTGTATGGGTCTATCCTGTGAATGGGGTGATCCCACATATGGGTTGATCCCACATCCTTGATTGATCTCATGTACAAGTTTATCTCATATCCTATTTTGATCCCCCGCATGAGTTGATCCTGCATGCCAGTTTGTAAAGACAGTTGGTGATAGTCCCTCCAGTACTATCTCCTTGTTCTCTTTTTTATTTTCTTAAGGCCTACCCTTTTTCCCTTTGGATGGCCTGATGACATTTTGTAAAAAGGTTTTGGGGCCCTTTCAAAACCCACATTTAATGATTTTTTTACCAACCAAAAATATATATTTTAGGCATGCAAGGGGGAACATTTCTAGCAAAGGCCTCTATAAATATCTTGGGAAATACGGATATAAGTATATGGTCTTGCACATTCCTCATAGTCCTTGAAATTGTTTTATAATACTCAACTATAGCTTGGATAAACTTTGGCTAATAATGTTCTCTTCTAGGCATATATTGTCCCAAGAAAGTATGCCAAGTGGTTGAATTCCTATGTTTTTCCAAAAAAATCATAATATTTTGGTTTGATGCATCTAAAATGTGTTTTACCTTGATGGATAGGGTCATTTAAAAAATGTTCCCTAGCTTCTCCTCCAACTTATCAATATTTGTAGTTACTTTATAAAATATTTTTTAGTTAGAGATAGTTTGTTCTTCTTCTCAAATTATGTTCTAAAATCACAAAGGAGTGGATGCTCATTATACATATCATGAAATAGGTTAGTTATTTTAAATATATTTGCCAATAGTTAGTGCCCTAAATGCATTAACTAACATGTGTGATGTTTTAACTCCAACACTTTTTTTATTTATGATTGTGACTAATACAAATGCTTAGATATACTTGCTAAAATCAATTGCCTATTTCAACCAATAGCTTTTCATCAAATTTTGACCTTAATAAAACACAAATTTAAATTTTAAACTCTACATTACTATTTATAATATTTACATGGCTTGGCACACCTCCCTATATCATATGCTTCAAGTATTTTCCATTTACCAAAATTGGCAATTTGTAATCTCTAGTTTTACTCACTTCAAATGATATAGACTCCTTAGGTATGGTGATTTGATATGGTAAGACCATAACGAGTCAAATTTGTGGTCTCTTCTGGGCTTAGTTTTATACTCATCCCATTTTAGCACCATGTATTTGAAATTAAAATCCTAAAGAAATTTTTACTTATCAAATCAATTCTTAACTATATTTTGATGCTTCCAAAATTTGTCTAAAGTATCTCTTCTCTATTCTTCTAAAAGTAGCAATTTACTACCTAGGTTTTGTAGGTGAGTTGGAGAGGAGAGGGAAATCCTCCAAGGGAGGTCCTAGGTTCAAATATTTGCTCTACCAAAAAGTTGAATTGGGTATCAAAAATCCAATTGATAATGTTGGTGCGGGCAGGGCCGAGCACGACTCCTGGGTGACTTTGACGGTGTAGAACCCCCTGATCATGGTATCTCAAACCAAGGCAGCCCTGTAAGAGGTTTTTCGCTAGAAAAAAAAATTAGCAACTTAATCGTTCTTGTATATAGAGGTTCTATGTCTAGAAAATCACCTAATAGCATCATTATTGCAAGCTTTAAGTACAATGTATGCATTTCCATTTTACCATATACTATAGATTTTGGAGATGCCTTCAATACTCCTTTTGAAGTGAACCATTTTGCCCAAAGTGCTTGATTGAGAATCAAATACCAACTTTTTTGGTTCTTCCCAATAATTATCCTTTTTATTTGCAACAAGATTTTATTTGTTGATTTGGCCACATCATTACACTATGAATAGTAATTTGAAGAGATTTTTAAGTATATGTCATATTTAGAAGTAAAATCAAGAATTTTAATGCATATAAATAAAGTTTTATTGTTTTTTATAATTGTTTTGTAGAATTCTAAACCCGATGATTAGTTTCTCAAGAAATTTAATAATAGCCTTTTGATCTACATTCTTTGAGGCTATCACTTCAAATGCTCTTGTAAAATAATATCTTATAGTAAGGATGAATTTACACACAAAATAGTAGTTTGGATTGATAAATATAGGTTAATGTGTTTGCTCATATTCATAAGTCCTTACAAATTAAGCCAACTTGTAATTTTTCTAAGGAAAATAATCTAGAGGTTGGCCTAAGAATCATAGTAGCATAACCAAGCTATTAGAGACTCAAATGCATCAATTAAAAGCTAAATTTTTGTATGGCTAATAATTTTAAGAAGTTTGTGATGGCTAAGCATTTTAGAAGACCCAAAATAATGGAAAAGTGAATAATAATGCATTTTACCAAAGTAAAAAAATGGCTAAGTCCCAAAAGGCTCCAATAATACAAAAACTTGGGATCAATCAGTTTTGTACATTTCTAGTGATGATGTCATGCAAACCTTTAAAAAAATATGGGAATATAAAAACTAGAATGACATGATCCTAAAATTGACTAGTTAATGCAATCCTTAAGTTTTAATCTAGGATAAACACAAAGCTAGGATTTTCAAATGCTTACATTAGCTAAAGTGCTATGAAATCCCAAAAATATCATATTTCAATATGAAGAAAATCTTAGATTTTCGAATGCTTATATTAGCATATGCTCCATGAAATTCCAAGGGTGCAAATGTGTGGATGGATAAAACACTATCCAAAAAGTAATAATCTATGATTTATAAGAGATGATGTGATCCCAACCTTCTCAAAATACCAACTTTGTCTAAAAAAGCCTTCAAAACAATTAAAAAACCAGACATTGCTAGAATTTCTACCAACAAGTAAAATATCTTGGATACATCATTTTCATCAAGAACATACTTATCAGAAGTTATACCCACCTAGATGTTCTTCATTTGCTCAAAGATAAACTATTGAGATAAAAATACATCTTTGATAGATAGTTATAGTAAATAAACTGGATTATAGAGGATGATGGTTGAAGATTTATGGACTTGTTGGAGACATGCATGAGTCAAATATGGAAGAAGAAATTTTGTCTAGCCACATCAAAAAAACCAAAATGTAAAAATTTGATCGACACAGAGCATGAAAATGACACTCGCTCCCATGAGTATTATTGCCAAACTATTTCTAATTGACCTGTAACAAACTATTCTAATTATTTTGTTGCAAGAATCATCATTTATCTATAAATAGCTCAATTCACCTCATAATGAGGGTGGACTCTATAGCAATTGCTTATTGTATGTTGTATGATAACAGTTTTTAATCAAATAAAGTGAAAGCTATTTGACCTCCATTGATGATAGCATTTTTAGGTTCTTATGAATGAATTCTACACTTTAATACATTTCTATCCATGTTTTGTGAATAGTGAATTCTATTAAAGAATTTTTTTTTATTATTGGGTTGCTAATTGGATTACTTTTCATAGAGTATTTGGAATGTTTAGAGTATATAATCAAAGATTAATAAATTCTATTATGCTTTATTGGTGGTTGGTCTATTAATATTTATTTAAACTTGATTGTGTAAGACTCTTACATAGTATACTTCAATGTTCTTATGCTATACCCCATTCATATTTGAAGTATTTATTTAAACCCTAATCATATTCTAACCCTTGCATCCATTCCTTTAGTTATAACTTCATGTTTTAATTTTACAAATTATTACAAGGATTCAACCTTCTTCATAGGTTGAATATAGGAGAAATCCTTCCCATACAATCTTGGTTGAGATCTAGGGTGCATCTCATCCACCTAGGTAGATTTTGGACAAAGAGTTTTGGCATTCCTGATGGGAAATACTTACATAGTTATGCCACATTATGATTGAGTAAAGCTTTGTTAAAGCCTTGCTCTCTAATATAATCTAAGAATTCATGTGGAAAATCTATTGAGATAAAATTGATTGCTATATACTTAATTGAAATTTAATCCAAATTATTATGATCACAAGGTTAGTAGCCAAGTATCTTTAAAAGAAATTATAATTTCTTGAGTTGTCATCTTGTGGGTTCAAACAAACCATATATCCATTCCCCAAACCATATTATCCAATAGAGTGAATTTATTCTACATAATTAGGTTTCCACGAATTTCTTAACACACCTAGCTCAAAATCTATGGATGAGCAAGTACCTCAAAATTTTCTCTTATGGAATACTATCAAACAACTTGGCTTAGCACACGTCAATGATATTCCCTAGGAAACACTCAAGGATTTGCCTACATGTGATGGTATAGGTAAGATAATGTATTAGCATTGTCAAGATGTGGTTTACTTAGTTATCATCCATAACATCCAATACAAGTATTCCATGGTAATAATCCTTGTGTGCTATCTTTTAGGGGAAATATATCACATTGATATTGTACCCTAGAAGACAAAAGCATTCATTCGTAGGCCAACCTATCCACATAATTCACTCAAGAGTTTAAGAAATTAACAAAACCTTTCTCCTTATAGAATTTATTTTTATTCAAAGACACCCTCAGGAAACTATCACTAACTTTAATATTAAGTTTAGTCAAACTTGGAGAATTATTCCCTTAGAAATTATGCCATCTAGTCCTAAGGGATATGTATAATATCTCTATGCTTTTAATATTGAATTAGACCTCCAGATACAATAATATAATTTAACAACCTTCCCTTAAGTCTATCAAGTTGTAAATATAGAGGATGATCCAATTTCTATGGTAAAAACTTCCCCCTAGGGTCATTATGCCATATTTCTAAGAAATATTTTGACCCACTCAACAAAAAGAAACTTGATTCACAATTACACATATTCAACCATTAGCTTTGATTTCACTACTAAATTATTTCCCTCAATACAAACCTTGCTTGCATTGCTTGCTCTAGAGCCTATGGAATATTTGATTATGCAAGAAGTATTAAAAATATTTAAAAACCTAAGAAATTGTGTGACTACTATAAAAATCATAGAGTTTGAGATATACCATCCTATAATATTCCCCTATATCACTAGATATCAAGGGTCTTCTACAAGCCATATTTTTGGTAAAAATAACAATGTTTACAAAAATCAGGAAGAAGGGCTATCTACATCTATACCTAAATAAAAGTATTGGTGCTTAGTATACAATGATCCGCATAATACTGACACATGTATGATGTATTAACATCAAGCTTAGTTGATAGCTACAAAAAGTCTAATAAAACACATAAAGTTTAAATAAATATGTTATGGGATCCATACCAAGTAATGCTCATACAATATCATTTGGAATAAGAATGTATATCAGTTCTAACAAGATCTAAAATGAAATCTTTATAGGTAGACCCATATAAATTAGAGCCTTTTAAAGTTTTGGCCTAGACTCAAAAGGAAAAAGAGAAAGAGAAAATGCAACCAACACCTAATAAAGCTTAAGCTAAACCAAAATAAGGAAAATAAAAACTAAAACTAGAGCAAGCAGAGGAGATGAAGAAAACTCAAGTAGAAGCCCAAGATATACTTAGTTATCCTTATATAAACAAACAATAGAGGTTGAAGATAACCCAAGAATACTAAAAGAGGTTTGATGAATTGGAGAAGAAAAAATAAAAACAACTAACATTGTTAGAATTTAATATAGTCAAGGAATTAAAAAATACCCCTTTGACAGTGAGCATGTATGATACTTTAATGATTCCTAGACAAATTGATCTTCTCAAATATTCAATGAAAACCATTAACTTTGAATGAAAACATCACCTAGAGTTCAATTTAGCCCAAGGTCAACCTATTTCCAAAATGGAAAAGAACATACCACCTCCTTTCTACATGTATTTATAGATGCAGGGATGGATTGTGCATAATTGCATGATCGAAAATGGAGCTACAACCACTGTTATACCTAAAGTTGTGTGTGAAGCCATGGATATGAGATGCATTAAATCATGTCATAGAATTTTATAACTACATGCTACTCCTATTAAAATAGTTAAAGTATTAAAATATATCCCAATGGTATTGCATAAAGCACTAGAAATCACTATAACACAAGAAGTGGTGATAGTTGACCTCAATCCATACTTTGGTCTTTGTATTTTTTAGGAATTTACTATAAATTTGGGTGGTTTTAGGTCTTTGGACTATTATCATATGGTAATCCTACACAAAGGAAAGAAGATGAAAGTCTATGTTGAAAATTTAAAGTCATATCATATAGAGAAAATAGAGGAGGACTGCATTAATCTTATTAGTGAAGAAACAAATCCCTTAGAGACAATCATAGAAGAACTAAAAATAGAATATGAGTTCTCCCTTATAGATTTCAACACCATAATAAAAAACATACTAGGTACATATTGCTTGAAAAATCTAGAAATATAAAAGGTACAATCAAATATCAAATCAAGAGCTCTAGAAAATAGAAGTTTGGACACTTTATTTTGATGGAACTAGATGCAAAATTGGTACTAGAGCTAGAGTGGTGATAGTATATTATTCTAAAGGAAAAAATATATTATCTTATAGACTAACATGAAGTTACAGTAATAACACAATTGAATATGAAGCCCTATCACTTGGTTTGGTGTAGGCAAAAAATATGGGAAGTTGCTATTAATTTTTGGTGAATTCAAGTTGGTGGCCAATCAAGGATCAAAGAAATATAATAGTAAACATCACAATTTGAAGTCATACCAAATCATAGTATGGGACCTAATGGAGATTTTTGAAGCCTTGAACATAAATGTAGTGCCTATAAGTCAAAATAAAATAACTAATGCACTAGCTTCAAAGGGCACAAATTTTGATCTAGCCACTAATTATGGAAAAATGCTAAATGCAATTAAGATGGTTTTTAAACTATTGATCCTAGACAAAGATATTTTTAGGTAGATATTTGAGAGTTATCATAAAATTATTTATTTCTTGACTAAAGATGTTAATTGTGGAGAATAGCTAGAATAAATACAATAGCATGTTTTACATGAAGAAGTTATTTAGCTTAAGAACAATCATATTCCTAAGGCACTTATTACCTTAGAAAGTGTATTTGATAATAGTTATTGGTCAATGTAGTGGAATTTTTTTATATCCTTTGAAGATGGTTGTCATGCTACCAAAAATTCCTGATCACAACAATATGCAAGCTCTGGTAAAATTACCTCTTCAACCTAAAAATTATAAATTCTAAGGGGACCAGGTTGGGTCAGGATACCCCACAATGATTTTGATTAATGATATACCATTAATATGTAAACTCAACCATATTTAGTGAATTAAAGGGATTTTTATTGGGACCAAGCAATTATAGCATTTATAGCTTCAGTTTCAAGAATGCAGATCGGTGCCTTGTCTATTGGGTGACTGTAGCAAAGCTTAACCAATTTTATGAAATAATGAGAAAAAGAAGGAAATAATTGACATGCCCACATTCATTCTCTAGACACCAAATTACAGCCATTAAACCTCCATCCTAACCATCCCACCACCCAATTGTCTTCCATTCTACTCTCTCGCCAATTATTTGGCCCAATTCCACCTTCCTACCATTTCCTAGCCTAATTGGGATTATTTTAATAATATTTTATATTTTATATAATATTTTATTATAATTTAATATATTTATTATAAAATATATGCATTAAATAAAATCAATTAACCTTAGTCGTCCGATCAGATTTAATATCCACCTTCCATCTTCATTAATCCATGCCACATTCAAAAAGCAATCTCAACCTTAGGATTCAATTTAATTTCAACCACATGATTAAAAAGTGTCAATTTGAAACCTTAAGAGAACCCTAATTTTAATTATAAGTAAAAGCATTTGCACCTTGGAGGAATTATTGGTGAAGCCCTAGCATAGAATCCTAAAGATCTGAAGCCCGAGCTCGCCGATAAGACTTATGTTATTCTAGCCATCACCCATTCATCCTCCATCATTTTCACATCCCCCATACATCCACCACATTCATCATAATCACCTAGATCCGCTTCTATAAATTCTATCCCAACCCACAAGCACCATGTAGAGCTTGCGAGGCACGTTGTAGAGCCTGCGAAGTGCTCACCAGAGCCCGCTATATACTGTAGGTGCTCTCCAGAGCCTACTGTACCCTGTAGGTGCACACCAAATCCTATGAATCTCATGTTCGAGCCTACAAAGTGCACGTCCGAGCCTTTCATCATCAACAAACCCCAATATGAAGCTGTTGCATCAACAGATCTACGATGTCGTCTGCAATAGCTAAACAAAAGCAAGGTAAATCTCATTTTTTATGTATTTTATTTAGTAATTTGTTGATCTTGCATGCTCTCTTATTTCATTATTAAACTAGGGTTTTATTAATTTTTGAGGGCCTCACACTGTGGAGCCCTCACAAGTATTACAATTTTTTTTTTTTTTTTGTGTATGCAGATCTATAAATTCCCCATTTTATTTGATGGTTGTTGAAGCTGGAGTGGCCCAACCTTGAATTTTTGAAGCCCACTCAAACTATTGGGATCAAGAAGACACTCGAACTTGAAGACACTTCTATTGCTACTAGCTAGGGTTTCGGAGAACCCTAGCACCATTGTAATCTATTGTATCAAATATTAGCATTGAACATTGATTGTAATAAAAGGAGTTTATCAGCTCCCCCCATCTTATTGAATACATTATTTTGTGCAATATTTGTGTCTCACTGCATTATTTGATTTTTTGTTGTTCTATTTTAAGTTTCGTGTTCTTGCATCTACAAATGACGATCACAGTGGGACCCCACAAGGGTTGCACTATTTGATAGATCTACCTTGCTAATTTATTGTTATTGTTGTTTTTTGCAGGTTATTCAAAAAATGTAAAATTCACCGTGTTTTTCACTAGGGTTTCTAAAGCATTCTGCAACAGTTCCAAAGATAACGCATGCGCTATTTCATGTTACATAGGTATCCTCTGCATTACACGGGCATTATTTTGCATTATGCAGGTGCTCTCATGTGCCTATGCAGGTGCCCGACCGCACGTGGCATTAATTTGAAGTAGAGCTAAGGCTTCCAAGTGAGTTCCATATCCCTAGTTGGTCATTTAGCAATTTACGTATTCTATTTTCTACTATTGTTTTTCATTGTTTCTTGGTTTAACATTAAGTAATCTGAGAAATAATCTATAGCAAGTAATATCTAGGGTTTATGTAAAAGCACATCTCATGTCATAAATCATAAATCCTAGATTTTAAATCACTCAACCATTACTAGTGTAGCAAGGAACCTCCAAATGAATGTCTGATTTTATTTAGAACAAAAAATACACTTTACACATTAAGGTCTTGAGTATTGCCAATTGATTCCGAATATAATCTTGAACCAATCACATTATATCACATCTTAAAAATATTATGAGTCAATGAGGGTTAGTTCCATACTTGGATAGTACCTTGAAGTGAAAATGGATAATCCTCGCTTGTCCCATCATGCAACATAGTCAAAATAAAAAATAGTGGTTTTCACCACTAACTCAATTACTCTTCAAACATAAGCATAAAAACATAGATTAGTAAGGATAGGGTAAAAATTATTATCACACTTCGGTTGAAAATCTGATTCCCCAAATCTCTATACAAAATTAACAAATAAAATCCCAAACACCCTTCATCCCTCAAGTCATAAGGATTCGTACTTCACGTCCCTAACACAGATGGGTAGTCATACTCAAGGCATAAAAGATCAAATTACATTGGAATATGGAGTGAATATTCATCGGGGATATAGACGCATTGTTGGCAGTGGAGTAAGCTCATGTGGGGTGACATGTCTCCTTGGAAAATAGGAAGACATGTGACAACACATAAGGATAGGCTAGCTTCAGGTCATCTCCATAATAGGTCATGCCCAATTTACTCATAGTGGTTCAATGAACTTCACATTCACACACACTGGTTCTTGATTAGATAGGGTCATTGTCACACTCAATATTTGGTAATTGAACCTCACTTGCACACACATTGGTCCTAAATAAAGTTAGATAACCTAGTGAGTTTGGTTGGTGACACTAGTATGTTTGAGTCTTTGAAAACCTTTTAGTCTTCCATATCAACATCCATATCTTATTCCATATCAACATCCATATCTTCTTCCATATCAACATCCATATCTTCTTCCATGTCAACATTAATGTCTGCGTCATACATCAATTTGCATAAATTTGTTCAAATTGGGTACCCCTAATTACAAAATAGTGGACATCAAAAATGGCCAACAACACTTCTGAACTATAAAAGATCATATGAACAACATGCATTCCTATCATGTAAGTTTGCATTCATTAATCAACCATATAAGCACTTACCATTGCATTCATCATCATAAGATTGCATATAGTTTACATTCTTCATACATTAATCATCCATAACTCATACTCATTAATAACACATCATTAGCTTGCATACATCATTCAAATAAAGCATGACATAACCCATAAAAACATCCACACAAAAGATAACACACACATATGAAAAATCTAGGTATATATATATATATAAAGTGTCCAATGTACAATCAAATGCCAAGAAATCTACAAATGGGAGAACCAAGGCTCATATGTAAAAAAGAGTGCATCTAAGCACTACATCAACTATCTATGAGAAGACCCTTGAGACCTAGTAGGAGCCCTCGGCCTAGTACTCTACCTCAAATTCGTGTGCCTCGATGACTCAACCAAAGACAATGAAGGAGGATCTAGCAAAGTGATGTGATGTTGCATACACACATCCTCCAAGGAATTTGCATATGCCTCACTAGAATGAAGTCACTGCAAGTCCTTCTGATGTTGTCGCTCCTTCGCCAACATCTCTTCCTAGAGCCTCATCACTATCTCCTGATCCCCAGCTATAGTTGCTCCCTGCTCTACCTCTAACTGAGCTATAGTTACCATGGCCTCCCTTTGACACTCTAGCATAGTCTCTCTCTCCTCCCACAATAGCTCCAACTCTGCCTAAATCCTAGCCACCTCGAACATCTCACCCATATCCTCATCATCCTCCCTCTCCCCCTCTGCCAAGTCCACCTTTGGAGCCTGTTGGATTTCTCCCCTCGACTGTCTCTGACCTATCGACCATTGAGGCGTTGTCCTCTTTGGAGTCGACCTCGACCTCGTAGTTGTCGTATCCACACCAAAAACCTTTGGCACCCATACTGGTTGGGCACCAAACTACTCTACATATTCCAGAGTCACCTCGTTATCATCCACATCATGTACCTCCATCTTCTCGTCATCCTTCAGCTACACACACCATGGATAAGGGTAGGGAAGTGTCCCCTCATCCCTCCAATGTCGATATAGCACCAGCTCATCTGAAACACCCTAAGGTAAACCAAACTGCCTCAACACCCATGAGTATTGAAAGTACTCCACCTCCTCATCCCTCCATCTAATCAACCATCGAGCCTGCATCACCCAACATAGCTGCCTCCTATCTCCATCCCATTTGGCTCCTCGCCATGGCCTCCACATCACATCTACTTGAGTCACACTTGACCACATGTCCTAGTACCACTACCTAGTGTGTACCTCCCGACTAGGCTAAACCTCCTCAACCATCACCCATCACCTCACATAAGGCTCACCCATCCGCCATGACTCACATGGCAACCCCTCTAGTTGAGCTACCACAAAATGCTCCCAATCCCAGTACTGTAGGACAAAGCTACACCCAATCCCCTTCTTCTCCCTCTGCACCACCTGATATAACTCTTGGTATAACTATGCAAATAATATTGGTGCTCATGCATACTCTCGAGTATCTGTCAATAGATCACTCACCAAACCCAATAGGTTCTAAGGGAACCTACAACTAGTGCTATTTGGTAGCACTATGTTCGCTAACATGAACATGATCAAATTTGGGAGCGCATATAACTCCTTCACCTTATACATGCTTAGGTAGCATATCCCTCCATCCCCCATCCGGGCCTCCAAACACTGATCCCCAAACATTTTCTCCATCTCTGCTTTCTTATCCCTTCCAACCACCACATTATCTCCTTCTACTGGCACCTTGAGAATGTGATACACATCCTCAAGAGTAAAAGTAGCCTCCCCAGTTGGTAGTTGGAACATCCCTCTATCCAGGTCCCACCTCTCTATCAAAGCATAAAGGTACCCCTTATTAGCCCTCACCACATCTAGTCTCGCCACTCCCTCTAAGCCCACTCTACCCAACAACCTCCAATATTCCTCTGATAGCTTCTTCCTCTTCCCCATAATAATAGGAGAGAAGAAATATCGATGCTCAATATCCCTCAACTACAACAAACAAAAACATTTTGTTAGTTTAAAGAAAAAATTCAAAAAAACAAATTAAAAAAAAAAAAATCAACAAAATAAAAACAATTTTTTGCATAAAGGAAATAAATGGTCTTATCGGGACAAATGATGCCTCTACTCCACTAGCACACCAGGACCTTCCACTGCCATCGCTTCTGCACACACACCCACTAGCCTCACTTAGCTCTGCAAATCACTCCACCCCTCAGACGTAGCTTCTCGAAGTCAACAACGCACGAATGAGCCTCAAAATTTACTCAAAAAGATTTTTATAGCTTTAACTATCTCATTCAGGTGTAGACCAATGCCTAAAACTTGCATATGCTTCTATTTATGTACAAGTGCACATAGGTGCACACGAGTGCCTGTAGAACATGCCAGGTGCAGGCGCGCGCCTGGCAACAAAAGAGTGATAAGACAAAAGCCCTCAAAATGGTAGCTCCACTCATCCAATATGCACCAAATTTCATCCACACATCATACACACCATAAATATTGATTTTACGAATTCACAAATAGTTTTGCATGTGTATTTTCTGAGAACTAGCCAAATTCATAAAAAGCATGTATCACATTACAAAACACATCTAACAAAGTCCAATTTTCACAAAATCAATATTCCACAATTCTTCATCATCTACTACATCATCCCACCTGATCTTATGTATAGTGGAGTTGTTTTGACTGCTCATTCACTCATTTATAACATAATAAATCAATTCCATAATCAATAAAATCATCATTGCATAAATCCATCAGGCATTCTTCCATAATCATCGTGCATATATCATTCATCATTTTTATCTTGTCTAGTTCATTCAAGTGAACCTCGTATCTAGTAGGTTATTCTATAAACTTGGTGATTGCAGTGATGGTAATCCATGCAATTTGGTAAGATGAATAATCTACAATAAGGACACTTGGCCATGATCAAATTCAATTATCTCATCATCACAAATCACAATCATATTTGGCACCTCACACTTTGAGTACAACCTTGCCAAGAACAATTTGCTCGTAATCAGTCATTGATGTCCTTGTCTATGGGGCAAGAAAACATAGATAAACCACAATCACAAACACTCATTCATTTGATAAAATTCAAAATATAGGGCATCGATAAGCTTCATTGATTCCATCATGGAATTGGTGAAGAAATTTCCATAGTAAATACCCAACCCCTGCATTGACTTAGTCAGTCTGCATATTCATACCTTGCATACTCAATGATACCATTATGACAACTTGTTCAACACACATCAAATCATCCCAAAGTTTGGGGTAACGACATTACATTATACTTTCCCATGATGGGATACATCTCATATGATCATAACATCTACACTGGAAAAATACCCTTATCAACCGTTGCGAAAAAAATGGTATCACATTTTTATAATTCATATCATCTACAATCACATGATATTATATACCAACCCCCTTCACAACATTGGGGCAAAAAAAAATGGTATCATATTTTACATCATTCATATCATCCAAAATCACTTGCATCTCACATATTTCATTCATCAATTGCACAAATTCATTACATCATTCATTTTTCAATTGTCTTGTGAGATACATTCGTAACTCATTCGCCAATTGAGGGGGTAAGCTACACAAATTCCAAAAAAAAAAAAACTTTAATCTTCAACTTCAATGTGCAAATCCAACGACAAAGAGGAGATACTTCTATGCCCATAGCCCAAGTAGGTGTCTCATGTTTTTGCACCATATTGTGTTTCACGCAACATGGTACAAAAAGGGGCATCTGTAGACACCAAATTATAGCCACTAAACCTCCATCCTAACCATCCCACCACCCACTTGTCTTCCATTCTACTCTCCCACCAATTATTTGGCCCAATTCCACCTTCTCGCCATTTCCTAGCCTAATTGGGATTATTTTAATAATATTTTATAATATTTTATTATATTTTAATATAGTTATTATAAAATATATGCATTAAATAAACTCAATTAACCTCAACCATCCGATCAGATTTAATCACCACCCTCCATCTTCATTAATTCATGCCACATTCAAAAAG
Organism: Wollemia nobilis; assembly: GCA_028583015.1. Classification (NCBI taxonomy): domain Eukaryota; kingdom Viridiplantae; phylum Streptophyta; class Pinopsida; order Araucariales; family Araucariaceae; genus Wollemia; species Wollemia nobilis. Next base: position 1,891,877 of record JAQPPZ010002621.1, read on the forward strand.
CAATCTCAACCTTAGAATTCAATTTAATTTCAACCGCAGTATTAAAAAGTGTCAAGTCGAAATCCTAAGAGAATCCTAAGTTGAATTATAAGTAAGAGAATTTGTAAATGCTCAAGACTGGGAACACTGGAATTTGGGGAGTTATACATTTGCACCCTGGAGGAATTATTGGTATAGCCCTAGCATAGAATCTTGAAGATCTAAAGCCCTAGCTCACCGATAAGACTTCTACTATTGCAGTCATCACCCATTCATCCTCCAACGCCATCACAACCCCCATCCATCTACCGCATTCGTCGCCATAACCTAGATCTACTTCTGTAGATTCTACCCCAACCCATAGGTGCCATCCAGAGCTTACGAGGCTCGTTTTAGAGCCTACAAAGCGCTCACTACAGCCTGTTGTATATGACAGACTCTCTCCAGAGTCTACTATACCCCGCAAGTGCACACCAAAGCCTGCAAATCTCACATCCAAGCCTACCAAGTGTGCATCTGATCCTACCGTCATCAACAAAGCCCAATCTAAAGCTGTTGCATCAACATATCTGCAACACCGTCTGCAATAGCTGAACAAAAGCAAGGTAAATCTCATTTTTTATGTATTTTATTTAGTAATTTTTTGATCTTGCATGCTCTCTTATTTCATTATTAAACTAGGCTTTTATTAATGTCTGAGGGCCTCACACTATGGAGCCCTCACAAGTATTACTAACTCTCTTTATTTTATTTTGTGTATGCAAATCTACAAATTCCCCATTTTATTTGACGATTGTTGAAGTTGGAGTGGCCCAACCTTGGAAATCCAAAGCCCAATCAACCTATTGGGAAAAATAACACACTCGAATCTAAAGACACTTCTATTGCTACTAGCTAGGGTTTCGAATAACCCTAGCTAGTAGCAATCTATTGTATCAAATATTAGCATTGAACATTGATTGTAATAAAATGAGTTTATTGGCTTCCCCCATCTTATGGAATACATTGTTTTGTGCAAAATTTGTGTCTCACTGCATTATTTTATTTTCTTTTATTCTATTTTGAGTGTCAAGTTCTTGCATCGAAACATTCAAATAATGTAATAACATAGGTATTAAATCAGTGAGAGAAAGTGTTACTTGTAAATTCAAATAATGCAATGCATAAATAAGAAATACATACACACAGTGAAATAAAGTATGCCAAAGAGAAGAATCCATAATTTTTATTATGTTCAATGCCAAATGATTACAATATTAGAGCCTAGCAATATTCTTAGGTATCTTAAATAACATAACACAATATTCACCTTGTTCGAATAACGTAACAAGGGAATTCAGATCTCCTATCCTAATTGTAGTGACATAAAGACTCCAACTCCTTGAAGTAGCTCCTAGAAATGATATTAGGTATACTAACTTTAATCTTGGAAATACCTGCACAATTGTGAGAGGAATTGCAAAATGGAAAACAAAGACAACAAAGGAAAAATACATTCGCTCTAGATAAAACACTTGAAATGCCTCTTGTAGAATTTTGCTATTCGAGTGGTCCATCCTAAGTTTTGGCCTGAAAGGTCTCTTTTATAGTTTGAATTCTGAAAATTGTATTTTTAATACTTGGTGCATATACAACCACTTGGTATCCTCTCCACCACTAATTTTTTTGAATGTATTACAACAAGAATCGGGTTGTCACAGGCTATCAAAACTTGAGAAAATATGCCACTTATCCTCAAAATGATTATTCAGGTTGTCCTTATTCTATGTTTGGATATGAATATTTTTCTCTTTTGATGGTGGTGTAGGCTAAAAATGGCTACATCTCTACTTAAAAAATAATTTGAAAATTTTGACTAAGTATGGAGAAAAAATGCAAAAGCACCAAAAATTGGTCAAAACAAAGAAGTGTTGAATTCAACTTAAAAATGAGAAGTTGGGTGAAGCCGTGTTTATTTGCCACCAGAGCCTGTTGTATACGACAGACTCTCTCCAGAGTCTTCTATACCCTGCAGGTGCACACCAAAGCCTGCAAATCTCACATCTGAGCCTACCAAGTGTGCGTCCGATCCTACCGTCATCAACAAATCCCAATCTGAAGTTGTTGCATCAACATATCTACAACGCCGTCTGCAATACCTAAACAAAAGTAAGGTAAATTTCATTTTTTATGTATTTTATTTAGTAATTTTTTAATCTTGCATGCTCTCTTATTTCATTGTTAAACTAGGCATTTATTAATGTCTGAGGGCCTCACACTGTGGAGCCCTCACAAGTATTACTAACTCTCTTTATTTTATTTTGTGTATGCAGATCTACAAATTCCCCATTTTATTTGACGATTGTTGAATTTGGAGTGGCCCAACCTTGGATATCCAAAGCCCACTCAACCTATTGGGATAAAGAACACACTTGAATCTAAAGACACTTTTATTGCTATTAGCTAGGGTTTCAAATAACCCTAGCTAGTAGCAATCTATTGTATCAAATATTAGCATTGAACATTGATTGTAATAAAATGAGTTTATCGGATCCCCCCATATTATGGAATACATTCTTTTGTGCAATATTTGTGTCTCACTGCATTATTTGACTTTCTTTTATTCTAGTTTGAGTGTCATGTTCTTGCATCTACACATTCAAATAATGTAATCAACATAGGTATTAAATCATTGAGAGAAAGTGTTACTTGTAAATTCAAATAAAGCAATGCATAAATAAGGAATACATACACACTGAAATAGAGTATGCCAAAGAGAAGAATCCATAATTTTTATTATGTTCAATGCCAAATGATTACAATATTAGAGTCTAGCAATATTCTTAGGCATCTTAAATAACATAACACAATATTCACCTTGTTCGAATAACGTAACAAGGAAACTCAAATCTCCTATCCTAATTGTAGTGACATAAAGACTCCAAATCCTTGAAGTAGCTCCTAGAAATGATATTAGGTATACTAACTTTAATCTTGGAAATACTTGCACAATGGTGAGAGGAATTGCAAAATGGAAAACAAATACAACAAAGGAAAAATATGTTCGCTCTAGATAAAACACTTGAAATCCCTCTTGTAGAATTTTGCTATTCTAATGCTCCATCCTAAGTTTTGGCCTGAAATGTCTCTTTTATAGTTTGAATTTTGAAAATTGTATTTTAAATACTTGGTGCATATACAACCACTTGGTATCCTCTCCGCCACTAATTTTTTTGAATGTATTACAACAAGAATCGTGTTGTCACAGGCTATCAAAACTTGAGAAAATATGCCACTTATCCTCAAAATGATTATTCAGGTTGTCCTTATTCTATGTTTGGATATGAATATTTTTCTCTTTTGATGGTGGTGTAGGCTAAAAATGGCTACATCTCTACTTAGAAAATAATTTGAAAATTTTGACTAAGTATGGAGAAAAAATGCAAAAGCACCAAAAATTGGTCAAAACAAAGAAGTGTTGAATTCAAATTAAAAATGAGAAGTTGGGTGAAGCCATGTTTCTTAGCCACCAGAGCCTGTTGTATACGATAGACTCTCTCCAGAGTCTGCTATACCCCGCAGGTGCACACCAAAGCCTGCAAATCTCACATCCGAGCCTACCAAGTGTGCGTCTGATCCTACCGTCATCAACAAATCCCAATATGAAGCTGTTGCATCAACATATCCGCAACGTCGTCTGCAATAGCTAAACAAAAGTAAGGTAAATTTCATTTTTTATGTATTTTATTTAGTAATTTTTTTATCTTGCATGCTTTCTTATTTCATTGTTAAACTAGTCTTTTATTAATGTCTGAGGGCCTCACACTGTGGAGCCCTCACAAGTATTACTAACTCTCTTTATTTTATTTTGTGTATGCAAATCTACAAATTCCCCATTTTATTTGATGATTGTTGAAGTTGGAGTGGCCCAACCTTGGATATCCAAAGCCCACTCAACCTATTGGGATAAAGAACACACTCGAATCTGAAGACACTTCTATTGCTACTAGCTAGGGTTTCGAATAACCCTAGCTAATAGCAATCTATTGTATCAAATATTAGCATTGAACATTGATTGTAATAAAATGAGTTTATCGGCTCCCCCCATCTTATGGAATACATTCTTTTGTGCAATATTTGTGTCTCACTGCATTATTTGATTTTCTTTTATTCTATTTTAAGTGTCATGTTCTTGCATCTACACATTCAAATAATGTAATCAACATAGGTATTAAATCAGCGAGAGAAAGTGTTACTTGTAAATTCAAATAATGCAATGCATAAATAAGCAATACATACACACAGTGAAATAGAGTATGCCAAAGAGAAGAATCCATAATTTTTATTATGTTCAATGCCAAATGATTACAATATTAGAGCCTAGCAATATTCTTAGGTATCTTAAATAACATAACACAATATTCACCTTGTTTGAATAACGTAACAAGGAAACTCAAATCTCCTATCCTAATTGTAGTGACATAAAGACTCCAACTCCTTGAAGTAGCTCCTAGATATGATATTAGGTATACTAAATTTAATCTTGGAAATACCTGCACAATGGTGAGAGGAATTGCAAAATGGAAAACAAAGACAACAAAGGAAAAATACATTCGCTCTAGATAAAACACTTGAAATGCCTTTTGTAGAATTTTGCTATTCTAATGCTCCATCCTAAGTTTTGGCCTGAAAGGTCTCTTTTATAGTTTGAATTCTGAAAATTGTATTTTTAATACTTGGTTCATATACAACCACTTGGTATCCTCTCCACCACTAATTTTTTTGAATGTATTACAACAAGAATCGGGTTGTCACAGGCTATCAAAACTTGAGAAAATATGCCACTTATCCTCAAAATGATTATTCAGGTTGTCCTTATTCTATGTTTGGATATGATTATTTTTCTCTTTTGATGGTGGTGTAGGCTAAAAATGGCTACATCTCTACTTAGAAAATAATTTGAAAATTTTGACAAAGTATGTAGAAAAAATGCAAAAGCACCAAAAATTGGTCAAAACAAAGAAGTGTTGAATTCAACTTAAAAATGAGAAGTTGGGTGAAGCCGTGTTTCTTTGCCACCAGAGCCAGTTGTATATGATAGACTCTCTCCAGAGTCTGCTATACCCCGTAGGTGCACACCAAAGCCTGCAAATCTCACATCCAAGCCTACCAAGTGTGCGTCCGATCCTATCGTCATCAACAAAGCCCAATCTAAAGTTGTTGCATCAACATATCTGCAACGCCGTCTGCAATAGCTAAACAAAAGCAAGGTAAATTTCATTTTTTATGTATTTTATTTAGTAATTTTTTTATCTTGCATGCTCTCTTATTTAATTTTTAAACTAGGCTTTTATTAATGTCTGAGGGCCTCACACTGTGGAACCCTCACAAGTATTACTAACTCTCTTTATTTTATTTTGTGTATGCAGATCTAAAAATTCCCCATTTTATTTGACGATTGTTGAAGTTGGAGTAGACCAACCTTGGATATCCAAAGCCCAATCAACCTATTGGGATAAAGAACACACTCGAATCTGAAGACACTTCTATTGCTACTAGCTAGGGTTTCGAATAACCCTAGCTAGTAGCAATCTATTGTATCAAATATTAGCATTGAACATTGAATGTAATAAAATGAGTTTATCGGCTCCCCCCATCTTATGGAATACATTGTTTTGTGCAATATTTGTGTCTCACTGCATTATTTTATTTGATTTTATTCTATTTTAAGTGTCATGTTCTTGCATCTACACATTCAAATAATATAATCAACATAGGTATTAAATCAGCGAGAGAAAGTGTTACTTGTAAATTCAAATAATGCAATGCATAAATAAGCAATACATACACACAGTGAAATAAAGTATGCCAAAGAGAAGAATCCATAATTTTTATTATGTTCAATGCCAAATGATTACAATATTAGAGCCTAGAAATATTCTTAGGTATCTTAAATAACATAACACAATATTCACCTTGTTCGAATAACGTAACAAGGAAACTCAAATCTCCTATCCTAATTGTAGTGACATAAAAACTCCAACTCCTTGAAGTAGCTCCTAGAAATGATATTAGGTATACTAAATTTAATCTTGGAAATACCTGCACAATGGTGAGAGGAATTGCAAAATGGAAAACAAAGACAACAAAGGCAAAATACATTCGCTCTAGATAAAACACTTGAAATGCCTCTTGTAGAATTTTGCTATTTTAATGCTCCATCCTATGTTTTGTCTTGAAAGGTCTCTTTTTTAGTTTGAATTCTGAAAATTGTATTTTTAATACTTGGTGCATATACAACCACTTGGTATACTCTCCACCACTAATTTTTTTGAATGTATTACAACAAGAATCGGGTTGTCACAGGCTATCAAAACTTGAGAAAATATGTCACTTATCCTCAAAATGATTATTCAGGTTGTCCTTATTCTATGTTTGGATATGAATATTTTTCTCTTTTGATGGTGGTGTAGGCTAAAAATGGCTACATCTCTACTTAGAAAATAATTTGAAAATTTTGACTAAGTATGGAGAAAAAATGCAAAAGCACCAAAAATTGGTCAAAAACAAGAAGTGTTGAATTCAACTTAAAAATGAGAAGTTGGGTGAAGCCGTGTTTCTTTGCCACCAGAGCCTGTTGTATACGACAAACTCTCTCTAGAGTCTGCTATACCCCGTAGGTGCACACCAAAGCCTGCAAATCTCACATCCGAGCCTACTAAGTGTGCGTCCGATCCTACCGTCTTCAACAAAGCCCAATTTGAAGCTGTTGCATCAACATATCTGCAACACCATCTGCAATAGCTAAACAAAAGTAAGGTAAATTTCATTTTTTATGTATTTTATTTAGTAATTTTTTTATCTTGCATGCTCTCTTATTTCATTATTAAACTAGGCTTTTATTAATGTTTGAGGGCCTCACACTGTGGAGCCGCATAAGTATTACTAACTCTCTTTATTTTATTTTGTGTATGCAGATCTACAAATTCCCCATTTTATTTGATGATTGTTGAAGTTGGAGTGGCCCAACCTTGGATATCCAAAGCCCACTCAACCTATTGGGATAAAGAACACACTAGAATCTAAAGACACTTCTATTGCTACTAGCTAGGGTTTCGAATAACCCTAGCTAGTAGCAATCTATTGTATCAAATATTAGCATTGAACATTGATTGTAATAAAATGAGTTTATCGGCTCCCCCATCTTATGGAATACATTATTTTGTGCAATATTTGTGTCTCACTGCATTATTTGATTTTCTTTTATTCTATTTTATGTGTCATGTTCTTGCATCTACACATTCAAATAATGTAATCAACATAGGTATTAAATCAGTGAGAGAAAGTGTTACTTCCAAATTCAAATAATGCAATGCATAAATAAGCAATACATACACACAGTGAAATAGAGTATGCCAAAGAGAAGAATCCATAATTTTTATTATGTTCAATGCCAAATGATTACAATATTAGAGCCTAGCAATATTCTTAGGTATCTTAAATAACATAACACAATATTCACCTTGTTCGAATAACGTAACAAGGAAACTCAAATCTCCTATCCTAATTGTAGTGACATAAAGACTCCAAATCCTTGAAGTAGCTCCTAGAAATGATATTAGGTATACTAAATTTAATCTTGGAAATACCTGCACAATGGTGAGAGGAATTGCAAAATGGAAAACAAAGACAACAAAGGAAAAATACATTCACTCTAGATAAAACACTTGAAATGCCTCTTGTAAAATTTTGCTATTCTAATGCTCCATCCTAAGTTTTGGCTTGAAAGGTCTCTTTTATAGTTTGAATTCTGAAAATTGTATTTTTAATACTTGGTGCATATACAACCACTTGGTATCCTCTCCACCACTAATTTTTTTGAATGTATTACAACAAGAATCGGGTTGTCACAGGCTATCAAAACTTGAGAAAATATGCCACTTATCCTCAAAATGATTATTCAGGTTGTCCATATTCTATGTTTGGATATGAATATTTTTCTCTTTTTATGGTGGTGTAGGCTAAAAATGGATACATCTCTACTTAGAAAATAATTTGAAAATTTTTACTAAGTATGGAGAAAAAACGCAAAAGCACCAAAAATTGGTCAAAAACAAGAAGTGTTGAATTCAACTTAAAAATGAGAAGTTGGGTGAAGCCGTGTTTCTTTGCCACCAGAGCCTGTTGTATACGAAAAACTCTCTCTAGAGTCTGCTATACCCCGCAGGTGCACACCAAAGCCTGCAAATCTCACATCCGAGCCTACTAAGTGTGCGTCCGATCCTACCGTCTTCAACAAAGCCCAATTTGAAGCTGTTGCATCAACATATCTGCAACACCATCTGCAATAGCTAAACAAAAGTAAGGTAAATTTCATTTTTTATGTATTTTATTTAGTAATTTTTTTATCTTGCATGCTCTCTTATTTCATTGTTAAACTAGGCTTTTATTAATGTTTGAGGGCCTCACACTGTGGAGCCGCATAAGTATTACTAACTCTCTTTATTTTATTTTGTGTATGCAGATCTACAAATTCCCCATTTTATTTGATGATTGTTGAAGTTGGAGTGGCCCAACCTTGGATATCCAAAGCCCACTCAACCTATTGGGATAAAGAACACACTTGAATCTAAAGACACTTTTATTGCTATTAGCTAGGGTTTCAAATAACCCTAGCTAGTAGCAATCTATTGTATCAAATATTAGCATTGAACATTGATTGTAATAAAATGAGTTTATCGGATCCCCCCATATTATGGAATACATTCTTTTGTGCAATATTTGTGTCTCACTGCATTATTTGACTTTCTTTTATTCTAGTTTGAGTGTCATGTTCTTGCATCTACACATTCAAATAATGTAATCAACATAGGTATTAAATCAGTGAGAGAAAGTGTTACTTCCAAATTCAAATAATGCAATGCATAAATAAGCAATACATACACACAGTGAAATAGAGTATGCCAAAGAGAAGAATCCATAATTTTTATTATGTTCAATGCCAAATGATTACAATATTAGAGCCTAGCAATATTCTTAGGTATCTTAAATAACATAACACAATATTCACCTTGTTCGAATAACGTAACAAGGAAACTCAAATCTCCTATCCTAATTGTAGTGACATAAAGACTCCAAATCCTTGAAGTAGCTCCTAGAAATGATATTAGGTATACTAAATTTAATCTTGGAAATACCTGCACAATGGTGAGAGGAATTGCAAAATGGAAAACAAAGACAACAAAGGAAAAATACATTCACTCTAGATAAAACACTTGAAATGCCTCTTGTAAAATTTTGCTATTCTAATGCTCCATCCTAAGTTTTGGCTTGAAAGGTCTCTTTTATAGTTTGAATTCTGAAAATTGTATTTTTAATACTTGGTGCATATACAACCACTTGGTATCCTCTCCACCACTAATTTTTTTGAATGTATTACAACAAGAATCGGGTTGTCACAGGCTATCAAAACTTGAGAAAATATGCCACTTATCCTCAAAATGATTATTCAGGTTGTCCTTATTCTATGTTTGGATATGAATATTTTTCTCTTTTTATGGTGGTGTAGGCTAAAAATGGATACATCTCTACTTAGAAAATAATTTGAAAATTTTTACTAAGTATGGAGAAAAAACGCAAAAGCACCAAAAATTGGTCAAAACAAAGAAGTGTTGAATTCAACTTAAAAATGAGAAGTTGGGTGAAGCCGTGTTTCTTTGCCACCTGTATTTATTGTGCAAGATTGAAATACGTCTAAAATAGAAAATCATCATAAGAGGGTAGGAACAAATAAGCACTAAAAAGGGGCCAAGTTGCAGAAGGAAGGTGAACCACATTTTTCAACCACATTTGTTTTAAGTGTGCAAAAAAATAAGCATTGAAAAGTGCCCAAAAGAGAGAAGCACTGAAAATATGGGAAATAAAAAATTTGGGCAAGCCACGTTTCTCTACCACCTTTGTATTTTTTGTGCAAACGAGAAAGTGCTAGAAAATTACCAAAAGAGAGAAGAGCCAAAAAATAAAAAAATGTAAGAAGAGAGAAGAGTCACTCTTTCTTATTTCTTCATAATCATTGTGCAAAACCAAAATTTCTAGAAGTTGGTCAAAGTAAATAAGCACTAACAACTAATCAAGAAAAAAAAGATCCAAAAATGACCCAAATTAGAGAATGTTCAGTAAGAAATATTTTCTTATCCGCTTCATACCCAACGTGCAAATCTAAAAAGTATAAGAAAATATCGAAAGCTGAGAAAATCAAAGGAGTATGAAGCTGCATTTCTTAGACTTATTTATTGAGAATACGTAAAACATAAAAGCATTGAGGAATGGTCGATCACTAAAAAAGGTGAAAGAAAGAAGAGGTGACAAAATGATGCAAGATTGTGATTTTATATTTTCTTCACTATCATACAACAAATATGAAACAACACTACATATGGTCAACCACAACCGTTTGATTAATCATATCTACAACAGATATTAAGCCCATATATTCCATGTAGATTTTTGACAAGTTTTTGTATGCATAATTCATAGAACAAGGTAAAGTTAAAACTGACACCATAGAAGTCGAATCAAGCAGTTACAATCCAAAACCTTCCAGAATCACTAATGAACCTCTTGATGAACTAGATTCAATTGCATATTAGCGTATGAGAATGGATTTTAAGAATCACTAATGGCAACGATGATCCCGACCTGAATATAGTTGCAACCGATCAAGAAGATGTATCTAGCGAGCACCATGAATGACAAAGTGGTCAAGAAGATCAAGAAAATAAAATTCCTTGTAATGCTTAGAAATAAATATTATTGTAAAATCTATAAATAAAGGTAGTGACCTCCTTTCAAAATGTCAGCTTAGAAGTGTTTGCTTGCACTATTGTATATATTCTTTGCAAAACTAATGAATGAAGCATTACAAGGGATGTTTACCTCGAACCTCCACCTGTGTTGAATGGCTGATATAATTCTTTGAAATTATCTCTTCCTTTACTGCTATGGTTAGTCTATTCTATTAATTTGAAAATCCGAGTTAGAGTAGATTGGGATAATTGGTACTGCATACATACTTTTCGAGAATTCTATTTCTTTTAGTCAAGGTATTGATCTTATTTTTTTAACTTTGATAATTAATGCTTTAGATATTTGGAATAATTTGATGAGCATGCAAAAGGACATTAATACTGTAACTACAAAGTTTTGAATGTTGTTATCCCCGAATGTTACTTTTGAAATATAATTTTTCAGGGATACTTTGTGTATTTCTATGTTGTTAGCTTTACCCATCCATTCCATATTCATACGTTTCTAACCCATTTCTATCCCTAAGATTTTACTATTTGAGCTAAATAAATTCAACATTCATTAAGTTGACAATGTATACCAACCTTCTTTGGAGGTTGAATCAAAGAAATTTGATTCTTCCAATATTTAGTTTAGACTATGATTAGTGTATGCTCACCTTTAAATTCTCAAATATGATAATCATAGTTCTAGAATTTACTAGATGAAAAACTAGACTACAATAGTTTTTCACATACCTGATGGGATGGACTCCACTATACATATATTTTACCCAAAGGAATCAAGATTTAGTGAAATTGTCTTGACCTCATGTGCGGAGAGAGTAAATTCACTTGGTGACTCCTTGAGAATAATATCCAATAATACCTTAGTCCTAACCTTTATATTTTTATGTTTACTAGAAGTGCCACTAAGAAAGGTGATCAGTTGACCAATTTCTATGAACTATTCTCAAATATAGGTATCTGTGATATCCTTCTTCTAAAACTTCTATAGAAGAATCATAGATAACATCCTCTTCTTCAAATTCTTCTAGTACCCAAGTCAACATGGTCGAAGAATAAAGTGAAGTTCAGTATAATTACCCATATTGGAATGCTCCAACTCAACTATATTTTCAAGCTTCACATTATATTCCTCAATACGCTATAAACACCATCCCTACTTATGATGGTACTAGAAGAATAGTGTACAAACATTGTCAAGATGTACAATCAATGATAGCCATTCACAACATCAGGTATGAATATGTCATTGCAAAGTTATTGGTTCTTTTCTTTAGAGGTAAAATATTACCTTGGCTCAAAACCTTAGAAAATGGTTCCATCAAAAGTTGGGTCAACTTATAAAGTCCCTTTTTAGAGAAGTTTAATGAATCTATAGATCCATTCTCACTCTTGACTCAATTTATAGTATTTCAAAGATATCCTCAAGAATCGGTTTATGATTTCAATATCAAGTTTAGTATAACTTGGAAGAGAATCTCTAATGATTTCAGACTAGCTTTTTCCTTGGCTTATAGATATTACATTAGTGCTTTAGGACCATATATTGGCTTCCAAATAAGAAATATAGGATCACCACATTGCCAAATGTTTATCAAATAATGGTTCATGCTGAAGATATCTTAATTTTAGTGGGAATATTACCTCCCAAATATTTTACTCCATATAATCCTAAAATCACACAGCAACCTTTGACATCATCCTTTCCCACCATGAATCCTTCTCCACTTGCAAATCATCTTCCTACGGTAAATCCACCTCCTAAATTGCTCATTTTAGTACATTTCCCTATTCTATATTAACTACACCTGAAATCCTTAGCGCTTCTTGATATTCAAAACTCTTTAAAAACCATTAGCAACAAGGTCAATGCTATAGAAAAAAGAGATATTGAAAGATCTTAGCAAAGGAGATTTCCCTACATCAATAAATATCAAAAGCCTTTTTCGAGCAACAATGTAGGGCCAAGGGTCAATTATACTCAATAAGAATATGATTCAAGCCCTGAAAAAACTTTGGTCAACATCTTGTGCTTGGTATGCAATGATCCACATGACCCTAATTCCTGTTACATGTATCAACATCATATCCAAAAAGTTATGGAGAAAGCAAAAATGAATAAGAAAGGAAGAGTCAGTATGTTGTGGTAGTGTGGGCAAGAAGTGGATAAACCTAGCTCGTTCGAGCCAAAACCTATCATAGTATCGACTAGATATGGAAAGAAACCAATACAATTTCATCCTAAAAAATTGGGATCATCCTAGGTCCCTTCTCAAAATAATAAGGATCTCCCTTTGACAAATAAGGATAAATTCTCTATTCCTCAGGCCACCACAAAAAGGATTTGATAACTAAGGGGTAAGAGGAAAGTATAAATACACTAAATTAGAGCTACAAGGATAAGGAACAGTCAGTTTCTAAAGAGAATATGAGAGAGAAGTTGTAGTTCCCTTCTATTACTAAAATATAGAGAATCAAAGTTACACAATAGTATAGGAGGATATTTGGAGAAATGGATAAAAATGAATAGAGAAATCATTTAGAGAAGCCTAGAATTAATATTGTAGAGTAGCTTAAAAGGATTCCATCTAGAGCAAGTATCTATGATAATCTTGTCCTACCTAGTCATATTGATTTGTTAAAAGAATCTCTTAATAAGAAATCCCAAGGGAAATAGATGATCACTATTATTAACCAACCTTAATATCAATATAAAATATCTTTTGCTAATCTAAAAAAAAGACCTCCCCCATATATATTTCTTTAAGTATTGAAGGATGGATAGTCCATAATTTTATGATTGACTTTGGAGCATCTACTACTATTATGCCTAAAGCTATTTTTGAGGAAATGGGGATGGAACACACCTGCTCTTGTCAAGGAGTCTTGCAGCTATATGGTACCCCAATAAAGACTGTGGGAGTAGTGAAAGTCATGCTAATTAAATTGCATAGAGCTCCCGAGGAAACTATTGTGCAAGAAATCGTAGTAGTATATCTTGAACCTACTTTGGCCTATGTATTTCTAGATAATTCACTGCCAAGTTGGGAGGATACTTGTATTTGGACTACTATAGTATGATGATACCTTATAAGGGAAGAAGGATAATACCAATCCCTAAAATTCCCATCACTTACCACATTGAGAAAATAGAATAAGAGATGTAAAATCACTTAGTTATGGAAGAGCCAAAACTTGTGGAAATCTTAAGAGATTTGGAAGTTGATAAACTACATTTATAAAATGCTTAGGATCTACTAGAAATAAGATTAGGGACATACAATATAACATCTAAAGCAGAGAAGAAAAATCCTACAATTTCCAACCAATCATTGAGAGAGTCTGAGATTTGAACAATATATTTTGATGGAGCAATATGTAGAAATGGAGCTAGAGTAGTTGTGGTTTTACAATCTCCATTCAAAGGAGTAAAAAGTTTTTCTTTTAGACTTGCTTGGTCTTGCGCTAATAATACTATAAATTACAATATTCTCTACCTAGGATTAATGTAAGCATATGATATGGGCATCACAATGTTACATATTTATGGTGACTTAGAACTGATTATCAATCAAGTCATGGTAAAGTACAACAGTAAACACCATTATCTAAAGGCTTACAAAAATAGATTATAAGACCTGATGTAATCCTTTGATGCTTTAAATTTACATGTCATCCCTAGACAATGGAATTCTTTGGCAGACGCCTTGGCATTTAAGGGAGCTAATTTATCTCTTTCTGTAGATTATGGATATAGTAAAAATAAGATATTTAAACTAGTTTTTAGACCTTTAGTGCCTAACAAGAAAATATACTAGTAGGTATTTAAAAATGATGAGCAAATTGTTGATTTTTATTCAAGGAAGTAGACTGCACTTTTTCTTAGAGCGATTTTGCTCAAGAAATTGATCAAAGGGAGATTATTCAGCTAAAAAAAAACCACATACCAAAGGTCCGATTACTCTCAAAATATTATTTTATAATGGGGATGGAAAGAGATTAAAATAAATGAAGGTTGATGATAAAATCTATAGAGAAATTGAGGTGCAAAAATGGAGAAAAGTTGAATTTTATTATCCAATGCACTATAGAAGATGCTACAAGTTTTAGAGCTTTATGCCAAAAGTACCAAAACATAATATCCTAGACTTACGATGACCTAAAGGTATATGATAAAAACATAACTAAGCAATTCATTGAACTAGTACATGATACCAGTCCATTTAGACAAATATAGAGATCAATGAATCCCAAAATCAAAGTGATCATGAGACAAGAGTTGCTTAAGCTATTAAGATAAGATTATTTACCTAGTAAAAAACTCTACTTGGGTGACCAATATAGTCCCTATAGGAAATAAAAATGGATATATTCATCTTTGTGTAGACTTCAAGAATATAAACCAATATTCTTTGAAATATCACTACCCCTTACCACATTTTATAGATAATAGCATGTGCAGAGATGTTCTCTCTTTTAGATGATTTCTCTAGGTACAACCAAATTTGGGTCAAATATGAAGATCAACATAGGACCAAATTTACAACAAAATGGGGCACCTTTGCCTATCAAAGAATACCATTTGGTCTATCAAATGCTGGTGCCACTTTTCATAGGTCAATGGATTATGCTTTTGGTAAGCTTATCAATAAAATAATTATAATATATCTATATGATATGACTATATTTTCACATGATAAACAAGATCATATTTATCTTTTGGAACATGTTTTTCAAAAATGCAGAGAATTTGGCATATCATTAAATCCTAAAAAATCCATATTTGTAGTCCACGAGGGAAAGTTTTTGGGATATGTAGTATCAAAATAGGGAATTTCTATTGACCCTAACAAAATAAAAGTAAAATTGGTAGTACCCATTCCAATGAACAAAAAATATCTATAGTCCTTCTTTAGGAAGATTGATTTTGTAAATAAATTTATTTTATATTTTGCTCAAATTGTTAGACTGATCTCAGAGTTACTCAAAAGGATGCAAATTATAAGTAGACTAACGAAAAGAAGTGTTGAGTCGTAATTTTTCCTGATTGCAAAACCACACTCACAGTTAGGATTTTGATTAAAAAACCCTCTCTTGAAAAGAAATAGAAATTTCTCCAAGGTTCCCTTTACTTAATGTGTGCATGTATGCTTGTATAAATGTGTCAAATAAAGTGCTTGGAACACCATAGTGCTCTACAAAATAACTATTAACAAGGGGTCTGTGTTGGCGTTACTTTATTATGCTATCCTATTATTGTTCATGAAACTTAAAAGGGGAATAAATATGATTTTCCCTTATATGACCACGATGTAGAAGTGAAGTTCCTTTTATCTTGAAATGTTTTAGATAGATTTTTATCTTTCTTTGTTAAGCAATTTTAAGCAATTTTATCCTTTATTAAACGTTGCTTTAAGCATGAAATAAAATTTAAAAATCTACCTCTAAAATGTGAATATGAAAATAATGAGTGGATTCATTTCATGTGAATATGTTAATGGGTTCCAAGGTTTGAAACAATTAAATATTCCTATAAGGGCCGATGTTTTAAATTCAAAGCACAAAGTATATAAAGGGAAGAAAAAATAGTTTGAAAGAAAAATTATATCCAAAATTGAATTCGATAGATGTCGGGGATGTAGTTCAAGCGCAACAAAAAATGTGATAGTGAAGTAGAAGGGAAAAGTGACAATGCACATTACGAATTTATGAAAGGATAGCTAGACCAAGTGCTTACTTGGAATTTTTATAAAACGTGGTAAATAGGAGACCTGAGTTTGAATCCCATTGCATCGCAGTTGTTTTAGATGTCAATAATTTTTTGTTCACATTTCCAAGATAGTGATAACAAAAGAGGATCACATCATGGTATTTATGTGGGCATGCAGTCCAAGTGGTAGCCTAGACATTACTAAGGTGCTAGGCAGGCGATGAACACAAGTTTTATTCACGTGGAGTGCATGTTAGTGTTTTGAGGTGCATGAAATTTAATTAAATGGCTAAGGTATGATTAAAATTTTTTTTCATTACTTTATAATTTGAAAATATAGAGTGTATGTTGAATTAAGAAGTGGAGATTATAAGGTGTGAGAAAGGAATTTTATTGGTGTAATTTGGAATGTATGTTGGGTTAATAATTGGAGAGTATAAGGTGTAAACAAAGGATTTTATTATTGTAATTTGAAATTTGATTTGAGTTAAAATATTAAAGTGATTGGAAGGTTAAAATTTGGGTTGAAATATATTATGTTGAATTGGAGTTAAAAGGAGCAATAGGGATATTGTCATTATAGTGGTTTTGCTTGAATGAGTGTATGATCTATTGTTTGAGGATTTATTTTTAAGGAAGGAGTTAAAAGGTGTTTCTTTTATGGATCAAAATTATTTGTTGTAAAAGGATGCACATGTTTCATTATTGAAAGCAAAAGAGAGGTTTACAAATTGATATTTTTAGAATTATTGAGCATATCCTTATCCAAGAGAAGTTGTTGTATATGTTTACATATAACCATTTTTAGAGGCACAAAGAGAATTGATTGTGAACCAGATTTTGAAGACATATCTCCATCAAAGTAAAAAGGTATGGGGACATAATATTTTAATTAAAATGTTTTTGGGTTGAACTTTGTGCAAAACAAGGTGGAGAGAAAATGATTGTTTGATAAGCATTGTTGTAAATGTTTGAGTGAGTTTTCATATGCTTCATTGGTCAATGTTTAAGAGAAAATTTGAGTTAGAGATTGAGGATTATTTGAGTTAGGGTTTGAAACCCACATTGAGCACTTTGTTTGAAGAAGTTTGAAAAAACTTGTTTAGTTGTAGTAAGCAAGTTGTGTTTCATTGGTTGAATGATTGAGTGAAATTCTTGAGCATTGGTTTTGAGTGATATTGAAATAGAATGTGCAAACATTATAAATCAGATTTGTGAAAGCAACATACTTAATGCTTGATTAGAACATATTAAATTTTTGATAGAGTACATCATTCTCTATATGTTCCAAAGGTTAAATGAATTCTGAATAGAATTTGTCTAAACTGCTTCAAGTTAAAGGAATTACTTTGAATATTAGACAAAGTAATTGATAGCATTGTATGCAATATTTGAGATTGATTGAACATATCTTTTGAGTTGTATTGAGCATGTGCTTGAGCAGATTTGAGGTAAGTCTTTATGTAAGATTTAGCAAGTTCTAGAGAGGACTTAAAGGTAGATTTGAGGCAAGTCTTGATGAAGACTTGAGAGAAGATTGAGAAATTTTTAGAGAGGACTTAAAGGCATATTTTAGACAAGACTTTGTGAATACTTGAGATCATATTGAGCAAGTTATAGAGAGGAATTAAAGACAAATTTGAGGTAATTCTTGGTGAATACTTGAGAGCATATTGAGAAAGTTTTTTAGAGGACTTGAAGGCAGATTTGAGGTAAGTCTTGGTGTAGACTTGAGAGCAGATTGAGCAAGTTCTTGAGAGGACTTGAGGACATATTTGAGGAAAGTATTTGTGAAGACATAAAAGTAGAGTTGATTGATTGATTTGTTCAAGCTTTGTGTTAAATCTTGGAGAAAATATAAGCAGAGTTGATTTGTGATCAGATCAACCTTTATGTTAAGGCTTGAGGATAGATTTGAGAACAAATTTTGGTGCAGATTTGAAAGCAAATTTATGTTGGATCTGAGATAGAGCTGAGCAAATTTATACTAGATAAAGGATAGTGTTTTAGTGTAGATTTGAGATAGATATTGAGTAGACTTGAGAGCAATATTTGGAGGTGAAGGAGTAGAGGACATCAGTCTCTAGTGGATAGAGATCCATTATCCAGGTAAGTGAGGATAGAGGTTTTCTATGGAGAGAGATCCAAAAGCTAGTGTAGTGGGGGTAGAAGTCTTTTAGAATATCATAATCTACAACATAGGGGAAAGATTTCTCCTGTTGATAGATATCCATGAACCAGAGCAAGGGAAAATATTTCTCCTATGGAGTGTGATCCACAAACTAGTTGGGAAGATAGAGTTATTTTATGGAGAGAGATCCACAAACTAGTTGAGGATATAGATGTCTCTTGGATAAAATTCCATGAACTAGAGAAATGAGGAAAGAGTTCTCATGTGGAGAGAGATCCACAAATTAGAGAATTATAGGATTGGTGTCTCCTTTGGATAGAGGTCCATAAACATTGTAATAGGGAAATGATTCCCAAGAAATTTGTTGAGAAAATTTTAGTGAAATATTTTCTCCGTGGAGTAGCCCACATTGGGTGAACCACATTAAATTGGTGTATCTATTGTGTGTGATGATTTATGCATTGCTTTGATTACTATTTTTTATATTACCATTGATTATATTGGATAGTATTGAAAAAGAAAATTAAAATTTGGTCTTATATTGTTCACCCCCCTCTCAGTATAAGCTTGTGTTCTTTAAGGGATTGGTGTCTCTAGTGTGTTGGTGCCCATGAACTTGAGAAAGGTATCGGTTTCTCCTGTGGGTTGGTGCCCACAAACTTGCAGAAAGGGATTTATGTCTCCTATGGGTTGGTACCCATAAACTTGTATAAGAGGATTGGTATCTCATATGGGTTGGTGCCCACAAAATTATTGAAGGGGATTGATGTCTCCTATGGGTTGGAGCCCACAAAATTGGATGAAGGGATTGGTGTCTCCTGTGGATTAGTGTCCATGAACTTATATAGGGGATTGATGTCTCCTATGGGTTGGTGCCCATGAACTTGTACTAGAGGATAGGTGTCCATAAACTTGTATAGGGGATTGGTGTCTCCTATGGGTTGGTGACCATGAACTTGTACTAGGGTATTGGTGTCTCCTCTGGGTTGGTGCCCACAAATTTTTTTGGAAAAAAATATAAGCAATAGTTTACCATGGTTTTCTCCCAAAAGGGTGTTTTCACGTAAAAGTATTGTCTCTTATGTGTATGGAATTGTACATTGATTTTTTATTGCATTTACATTATTGCAATTATTGGTTTGAAATGAATTTTTTAATCTTATATTGTTCACCCCCTCTCACTATAAGCTTGTGTTCTTCAAATATCACAAAAATGAGATATTTCTCTATGCAACAAAATAATTACAAGAGAATGCTCACTATAAATGATGATTACAATAACAATATCTATTATTTAAGTTCCCATTTTCTGATTCTACTTTACAGACTCAACTACTAAAAAATTATCCCACTCATTATAAAAATATAATTTAACAATATAATCAACCTTGGAATATGTGTCACCCATGACAAATATCCATAATACCTTTAGACAATATAATGCCATATACATATATATGAATTCCTAGGCATGATATAAATTCTATTTTGTTTGATTCTTTAGGATTGTTTTAAATTCTTCCTCAAGATCTTATCTAATATGAGAAATGCTAAGTTTCAAAATTAAATAAAATTAAACCCAAGTTACATGCTTAAATAGCTTAGGGAAAAGCTAGAATTAGGAAAGTGAGAAATAGGGAGAGAAAATAGGAAAATATTAGGAATAGGAAGAGAATTTAAAATTAAATTCTCTTTTTCTCACTGCCTACCATCCACCTTGGTTTCGTCATCCACCTATCGTCCACCATGGTAGATTAAATGCCAATATTCCCCCACTTAAAGTTGAGAGGGATGACAAGACAGTCTCTCAACTTTACATATTGAGCTTTAGCAATGCCTTTGGTGAAGATGTCTGCCAAGTTATCCAAAGTGCTACAATATTGAAGCTCAACTACATGTTTATCCACCATGTCGTGAATGAAGTGATACTTCATATCAAAGTGTTTTGACCTACTATGATGGATAGGATTATGTGCCAATTGGATGGCACTCATATTGTCATTGTACAATATTTTAGGACCACTTTGTCACTCTCCAATCTCTTCAAGGACTTTTCTCAACCATAGAGCTTGAGTACTAGCATGTGTGATTGCTATATACTCAGCCTCAGTAGATGACAATGCTACAATAGTTTGCATTTTGGAACTCCATGTAATTAGTCCTTATCCTAGACTAAAATAGTTCCCTGATGTCAATTTTCTATCATCTATATTGCTGCCCCAATCACTATCACTAAAGCCAAATAATTTTAAATAATTACATTTGTGGTAATGGATCCCAAAATCCAATGTACCCTTTACATATCTCATAATTCTTTTAGTTTCTTGAAAATGCAGCTCAGATGGATCAGCCATAAACATTGAAACAAGAGAAACAACATACTGAATATCAGGTCTTGTGTTTGTGAGAAACATCAAACTCCCAACCATGCTCCTATAAGTGGTCATGTCAAACTTTGGTGCTCCATCATATTTGGTCAATTGGATCCCATGACCCTTTGGAGTTGCAACAGATTTGCATTGCTCCATGGCAAATTTATTAATAATATCTTGAGCATATTTGTGTTGACATATGAAGATACCTCTATCTGTCTGATGTACTTCCATGCCTAGGAAGTAATGCATTAAACCTAGATCTTTCATCTCAAATTTTTTCATCATGGAGTGTTTGAACTCCTTATTCATCTTATCATTACTACCCATAAATATTAGATCATCCACATATAAACAAACTATGATAATGTCTTTACCTTGCTTTAGGTAGTAGAGAGTAGGTTCAATTTTACTCTGAGTGAATCCATACTCCTTGAAGTAGCCATCAATGTGAGAGTACCATGCTCTTGGTGCTTTCTTGAGGCCATATAGTGCTTTTTCAGTTTGTAAACAAGGTTCTCCTTACCTTGTTCTTTAAAACCTTGAGTTTGTTGGACATAAACCTCTTCATTTAAGTACCCATTGAGAAAGGCACTTTTTACATCCATGTGCTGAATTTTCCACCCTTTTTGGGCAACAAAGGAAAGTACTTATCTGATAGTTTCCTGTCTAGCATTAAGAGCAAAGGTTTCCTCATAATCAATGCCATATTTATAAGTAAATCCTTTTGCTACAAGTCTTGCATTGTGTCTTTCAATGCTTCCATCAACATTGAATTTGGTCTTTTAGACCCATTTGCATCCAACACATTTTTTACCCTTAGGAAGCTTCACTAGCTCCCAAGTATCATTATTTTTTATAGAGGTGATTTCCTCTTCCATGGCTTGTTGCCATACATCATGAGTGCATGATTTCTCATAGCTATATGGTTCTAGTTGTGCACTAGTCATTAAAGCATAATTAACTACATCTCCTTTAGGATCATTGGAGTCATCATCTCCATACATATGCAGATTTTCAAGTTTTTGTAAAACTGCATTCATTTCACTAGCCTGACTTCTATTGTATCTTTTTTGGAAATTCTTATCCAAAATTTGAAAATATGGATGATGTTTTAGTGTTCTTTTACCTCTTGATGGAGAATCAATATCCATAGGTGAAGAACTTACTGATCTTTGTGGAGAAGGACTTGGAGTAGTTGTTGATGTACTCAAAGTAGTACTCATGCTTGGGCTTGGAGGAGGAGTGCCTTTGCTCTTTTTGGGCTGCACCTACTGTACTTGAGAAGAAAGTGCATCATGGGATTCATCATCAACAAAAATTTTTTGATGACCCCATTCTCCCCCTTCATCAAAAATCACATGCCTGAAATGTATAATTTTATGAGTTTTTGGATTGTAGAGCCTATATGCTTTGGTAGACTCACAATATACTAAAAACATACATGCTTGACTCTTGGGGTCAAGTTTCCTTCTTTTTTCATCAGGAATGTGGGCATATGCTAGAGAACCAAAAACCTTGAAGTGTTTTACATTCGGCTTTTTGCTATACCACCCTTTGTAAGGAGTGATCCCATCCAAACTAGAAGTAGGACTCCTATTTAGAATGTAAACACTGGTTCTAACAACATCAGCCCAATACATGTTACTGAGATGCTTAGTTTGAAGCATTGATCTTGCTATTTCTACTAGGGTGCGGTTATTTATTTTCACCACACCATTTTGTTGGGGAGTATAGGCAGTGGTGAATTGACTTTTTATCCCACATTCTTTACAATATTTTAGAAATACCTTTAAAGAGTACTCTCCTTCTCGATCTATCCTTAGACATTTTAAAATGAACTCACTTTGTTTCTCTACATTATTCTTGAAATCTATGAAGCAATCAAAAGCTTTATATTTGGTTTTCAAGAAATAGATCCAACACATCCTAGATAAATCATCTATAAAAGTGAGAAAATATGAATTATTACATATGATTTTTGTTTGCATTAGACCACAAATGTTCAAATTCACTAATTGGAGTGGATGATTGGCCCTCCACGCTTGTCCATTTAGGAACTTGGATATTGAGTGCTTTCCCAAAGCACATCCTTCAAAGAATTCCTTGTGTTCAGCAATTTTGGGAAGTCCACATACCATAGCTTGAGAAGTTAACAATTTCAAGCTTGTAGAATTTAGGTGACCATATCTCAAGTGCCAAAGCACACTTGGATTTTCTATAACAATACTAGCAAATTGAGCTCCCCCTGGTTCCCCAAAATTAAGGGGAAATAACCTATTCTTGGTCATAGGTACTTGTGTAATGATTCTATTACAATTATTCTTATCAAAAATTACACATTTGCCTTCATCAAAAACAAGTCTAATTTTTCTCCATCATTTGTCCAACACTAAGAAAATTATGTTGGATTTTGGGGGTATAATAGATGTCATTTACCTTTTTGGTGCCTTATTTGGTTGGAACCTCCATGGCTCCAATGCCTTCAACTTGCAAATATTTATCATCTCCCAACTTGATTCGAGATTTATAGGTGGAATCCATTGTAGCAAAGAGTTCTTCTTTGCCACTCATGTGATTGGAACAACCAATATCTAAAATCCAAGTGTCAATCAGATTTTGATCTGATTTTCCATAAGAAAGAAATAGATTTGATGTTCCTTCTTCTTCACCATAGTTTCCATATTGACCACTGCCTCCTTGAGAAGTCTTGGGACCAATTGTCTCGAGCAAAATGACTAGGTTTGCCATAGTTGAAACAAGCTTTCTTTTTTTTGTCACCTCCTCTTACTTGATTACCACTTCTTCCTTGATTGCCACATCTTCCTTGATTTCCACCTCTATTTTTATTGCCACCTCTACCTTGGTTTCCACCTCTTGAGCTACTCCTTCCTCTACCTCTTCTTTGTCCTCTACCTTGGCCTCTTCCTTGGCCTCTTCCTACACCCTCATTGGATGAGAAAGCTTTATCATCGCCTCCATAGCTCGTTGAAGTAGACCCTTGTAATCTCTCTTCATGAGACATTAATGAACCAATTAGTTCATCAAAAGTTAGAGTGGAAAGGTTTTTTGATTCTTAAATGATGATTGTAATGTGGATCCATTTATGAAGCAGTGTTCTCAATACTTTCTTCACAACCACTTCAGGTTTGACTTCTTCACCAAGAGTTTCCATCTTGTTGACAACTACTTTGAATCTTATACAGTAGTCTCCAACATTCTCATCTTCATTCATTTTGAGATTCTCAAAATATTGTTTCAGGGTTTGAAGCCTTACTTGCTTCACCTGATAACTTCCTTGGAAAACTTCTTTCAAGGCTTTCCATGCATCTTGGGAAGTTAAACAAGAGGTAATCCTCATAAATATGCTTTTCCCCAATGTTTCTTGGAGATGATAGAGAGCAGAGGAATTGCTCTTTTGGGCATCTTTCTTGGTCTTCTTATCGGCTGCACTCAAAGTGGTCCAATATAAAGGTTCTGTGTAACCTTCTTCAACTATATCCCATAGTCCCTTGCCTATGAGTAAGGTCCTCATATTGATGGACCAATACTTATAATAAAACCCATTAAATTTTGGACTAGGTAGATTATTATTGGATGCCATAGCTTTTGGAAATAAACTAAAAACACACTTTTTATTTCTCAATTACAATCAAAGCACTATACTTATCAAAGGAAGAATTACATATTTAAATAAAATCTAACTTGATCTACTCTCTTGTAGATATCATGTTCTACCTACAGAGGTTCTCCTATCACTGGATTGACAAAGTTATTAGCAACTGAATTGTCCTAGTCATTGATAAGAATTATTTCGGGTGAATATGGTTATGTTTCTAGTATTTCAACTAAGTCATTTTCACTAAGATGAGTATTCTCTGGCTCATGTGGTGCAACACCTACAGATTCTGACTCCTCAAATATGCTACCAAAGAAATTGTATTCTAAATCAATGTCATATCCTACATCTGGTGTTCTTTTTTGGGCTATTACAACATTTTGTAGTTGACAAAATACAGTATTCAGTCCATACATTTGAACTTTTTCATCAAAGGATTTGGGATTTTCTCTTACTAAAAGAGAACAAAGGGCATGATAGCATTTGGTTGACCTTATCATTAATAGCAACAAAAACTATTCCCCCTTGGATGAAAAAAAATTTCCCTCTTTAAAGCCTCTTAGGCTATTACAAAAATTGCCTCTTAGGCAATATTTTCCTTTTTTTTTTTATTTTTCAAAATAAACAAGTTTTTTTTTTAAATTTACTAAATTTTAAAGAAATTTTAAAATATATATTTTTATTTAATAATAAAAATTTGTTTAGAAATCAAATTAAAAAAAAATTATTTAAAAACAAAAAAAATTTAAATTATTAAATAAAATATTAAAAAGATTTAAAAAAAAAGTAAATAATAAAAAAATAAAAAAAATACCTCATCAATGCACCCGCGAGGATTGAACCCGTGACCTCATGGGTGGAGAGGGCCTTAGCGCATGCCTCCAAACCACCCCGGCTACCACTGTTGGTGGTGAGTAAAAGCACCTCCCATGCTTTGTTGTCTCCTCCACGGCGGGGAAGACAAAAAAAAAGAAAAGCCTTCAAAAGGCTTTGGGATAATTATCCCACATGCACAAGGCCGAAAGGCCTTATGTGCTTTATAAGCGGGAAGGTGCGGGTAATTCTTTGATTACCTTTGGTAAATCACCGACCTTCCTTTTGCAATATCCCCTGGCCAATCTAGATGTGCCATGGTTGCCCCCTTGCCATGTCACTCACAACATCATCTTGTCCAGTCAACATCATCATGTCACCCTGTCCAATCAGCATCGCCATGTCAGCTTGTCCAGTCAGCTTCTCTATTTGCCACTTTTCTACCTCTAGTTCAGTGGCTCATAACCACATTTCTGCTAGGTCTGTTGTCTGCCACAAGTCCTAAAAAATCATGCTGCCAGTCAAGTCATCTCTACTATCTAGATCCTCATACGTCTACCATGTCAAGTCCTGATCTACGTGTGATGATGTTCAATCCTTGGGAACTATGTCCCTATCTAGTCCTATCCTCGATCCTCATGCTATGGGCCATGATATACTTCACGTCAGCTCCTCGATATCCATGCCTAAGGATGCTACGCTAGCTATATCAACTCCTCTATAGGCCGCTCCTCAGCTCCTTAGGATGCGTGCCTATGGGCCCTCCTAAATAAATGAGCCTATCAAATGCTTAATAAACCCTAACCCTCATGCTAGCTCTGATACCAAACTAAGAAACGCTAAGTTTCAAAATTAAATAAAATTAAACCCAAGTTACATGCTTAAATAGCTTAGGGAAAATCTAGAAATAGGAAAGCTAGAAATAGGGAGAGAAAATAGGGAAAGCTTAGGAATAGGAAGATAATTTAAAATTAAATTCTCTCTCTCTCACCGCCTACCGTCATTGCCTACAGTCCACCTTGGTGCCATCATCCGCCTACCGTCCACCATGGTAGATTAAATGCCAACATCATATGCCTTTATTTTTGTGCATTTATGTTCTCCTCTAACAAATTTTTCTTGGATTTTGTTGATGCTTATTCCTAGGACTTTGCTACTACATCTATTATAGATGTAGATTTTGATTCCTATACTAGTTCCTTAACTTATTATATTATGATATTTGATTCTTATTTCTCATTGAATCCTTGTTTCTTAAGCTAAGAAGTATCCTATAGTGTTATCTTCTTTTTCCTATACCAAAACTTCATGAACTTATTTTCCACATTCATGTTAACAGTACCCAAAGAATCCAACTAAGTATAACCTAGAGTAATATCCACATCATCCATCTCAATAACATAAAAATCTAAATGAAAAAAATATTTATGCATGGTGGTCTTCAAATCTTCAAAAATTTAACTATTCTCACACTCAATTTGTGTGTTCTTTATTTTTATCGCTTGTACCTACAACATCTTAGCCAAAGCGATATTAATAAAATTATATTTACTACTAGGGTTAATGGAATAATAACATTTTCCTTTTGAATACAACCATGAAGCTATAAATAGATTTTTTAGATTCAAACAAATTTCTTTTTCCACTAATAGTACAGGTGTAGGTGCAAGTATAGGTGAAAATTCAAGTGCATATGCAGGTGTAGGTGTAGGTGCATATGTAGGTGCAGGTGTAGATACATATGTAGGTGCAGTGGACTATGGGTGCTAATGAGGGCCTTTCTAGGTCCCCTCCTTGGTCCCCCTCCCTTAAGAGATCATTTGCAAATATAGTTAAAAGGAAACAGGACATGGAGGATGTCTTGTTTAGGGACTCGGATCTTCATTCTATTTTCTCTATATGGGCTAAGAATCCAAAGTAGTAATTATATTAGGCAACATTTAATGGTTACTTCTCCCAAGTAGCCTTTTATCCTAAAATGGTGATAGATTAAGCCTTGGTGGATGATAACATTCTCTAAAGAAGCAAGAATGACCTAATTTGTATGTTTATCAACATAAGAGCTTCTTTAGAATTTATGTCCTCTTGGATCTGGAATAATTAGAAGCTCTTTGGTAATACCCCAATCTATCTTATTAGCAATAGTTATTATATTATGATTTTTTCTTCTCACATATAAACAAATCCTTTGAGTCAGGTAGGATAACATATGATGTTATGAGCCTTTTTGTTCAGCCAAGAAAGCTAGGATTTGATCCTCAAATGGAGCCCTCTATGGTGAATGTTTGGGTTCATTTTATGTCCTACCTATGGAATACTAGTGTGAAATAATTTTTAAAAAATTGGGCAACTTCTTGGGGTGCTATTTAGGAGTTACTAGAGACACGATGAAGGATGACTTTACTATTTATGCTTATATATATGTGGATATGGATTTCAACCAAACTCTTCCTGTTGGAAATTTTGAGTATAGTGTTGTCATTGATGTCAAAGGTTTTATGTCATTGATTGTCATTGATGTCAAAGGTGAAAAGGTTGAGTTTTGTCTTCAAGGTTGAAAAAATAAATACAAAGGAATTTTCCATGGTTGTGAAAGCAAGCAAAGAGAATTTTGAAGAAAATGGTTATAGTATTTAAATTATAATATTTAAATATTATTAAGAGAGTTTGGAAGTAACAAGGACTTAATTTGGTAAATAAAAAAGGAAAGGGAGATTTTATATTGCAAAGGAAAAACAAGACTTCTCATTGGTGAAAAAGACCCAAGGCAAAAGGTTTATTATAATATATTTTTTAAAATATTATAATACCTAAGTATAAAGTTTGGTGGCACCAAATTTAATTCAAATTATTTTTAAATCAATTTGAAAGGAGGTCTGACGTCTAAAACATGCATGCAAAACATATAAATACCCTAAGACTTTGGAAATAAATGATGAGCTTGATAATTCGATTTTCATGCAATCATGCAAGAGGTGACAACAAATAAGGAGAAGAGGATAGTGTTGATTTGGAGTGTAGAGGGAGAATGAGATAAAGAAAATTTTATTTTTTCCTTGAATTCATCCACCAGGGTGGCCCAGTGGTGGCTATATCAACGAACGTGAAAGGGGAAATAAATATGAAGACCTATACGTTAGGTCTCAACCTCTTGGCTAGTGCAAGTGGTCACGCACTGCATTAGTGAGGTTGAGGTCAAAGGGTTGATTCCCGTCTGTGCCAACAATATTAATTTTTGTTGAGAGGTATGTGCTAAGGTTGATTAAAATTGCTTTGTGTGAAGTTTTATGGGTGTGTTATGGTGTAAATATTTTTGGCATATAGAAGAAATAAGGGAAATTATTTTTGCCAAATATTTTTGAAAATATTCCCGTCATTAAATTTAATTTTTATATATGCAAAAGTAGGATTGATAAGGTGTAAATGATTGGTTTAATATTGTAAATCTATGTTATGGGTCAATAAATGGTTTGAAAATTATTTTATGAAAGTGGGAGATAAAAGGTGTTTTTATTGATTGTAATATTGGCATTAATTTTGAGGGACTTGGTTCATGATTTAAAGTTTTATTTTGAAAAACCAAGAGAGTTATAAAGCAGTGGTTTGGAATAAAATTGTGCACACATTTTGAGAAGGGTTTTTCAATATATGAAAAGGTTATGCTAATCCTTTTTGTAGTTGCAAAAGATATTATTTGTGAGACAGGTTTTTGAAGACATATCTCCATAAGAGCAAATTAAGAGGTATGGGCACATCATTCCTTATTTGAGGTGTTTTTGATGAGTAGATGTTTCTAAAATATAAGGTGGAGATAAAAGGATTTTTTGGTAAGCATTTTTAGAAATATTTAAATTAGGGTTTGAGATCTACATGTACATAAATTATTGAGAAAAAGTGGAAATAATTGTATTAGGGCTTGTACTTCATTTTTGAATGGTTTTGGAAATATTTGGGATAGATTTTGAGAACAAGTGTGCTTCCATTGTTGAAAGATATTGAGACATTTGTGCTAGATATTGTGAACTACTTGTGTTATATTTGAAGACAAGTTTATGAATCATTGTGAAACCTTTTGAGCATTGGTTGAGATATTTTGAAATCAATTGTGAAAGTGTTTGAGATCAATATTATGAGGAAAATTTGTGCATTATTGAGGTTAATATTTAAGATAAAATTTGCAAGAAAGATAGATCAATTTTGTGAAGCAAGTTATACGTTATTTTTATTTTATTTGAAAGGGATTTTGCAAGAGATAGATATTTGATTAGTGGAATACAATATTTGTGAATGTGAAGAACATATTGAGATTTTTGATAGTGCATATCATTCTCTATATGTTCCAGAAGTTAAACGAATTCTATGTATAATATATCTGAATTGCCTAGTTGGAGAAAGTATTTTTGAAAGAGGCATAAGCATTTGTTTGTCTGCAAGATTTGGAAATATTTGAGCAGGTGTTTTGAGAAGACTTGAAGGTAGATTTGAGAAACTCTTTTGAGAAGGCTTGAAGATAGATTTGAGAAAGTATTTTGAGAAGGCTTGAAGGTAGATTTGAGCAAGTCTTGTGAAGGCTTGAAACATAATTGAGAGTAGGATTTGGTTGTTTATTTGATCAAGCTTTGTGTTAAGGCTTGGGACAGATTTATGAGCTGAGTTAGAGTATATTTGTGCTAGACATGTGATAGGATTTAATGTAAATTTGAGATAGACTTGAGAGTAGACTTTGGAGGTGAAAATAGTAGAGAGGATAGAGGTCTCCAATGGATAGAGGTCCATCATCTAGTGTAGTGGGGATAAAGGTCTTCTCTGTAGAGATCCATAAGCCATAGTAGTGGGGATAGAAGTATTATAGAAGTTCACTAGCCATAGGAGAGGGGAAAAATTTCTCCTATGGAAAGAGATACATGAACCAATTGGAGATATAGATTTCTTCTATGGATAGATATCCACGAACCGGTTGAGGATATATATTTCTCATAGATTAAGTTCCATGAACTAGAGCAAATGGGAAATATTTCTTCTATGTAGAGAGATCCATGAACCAGAGTAAAGGGGAAAGAGTTCTCTTGTGGAGATATATCTAGAAACTAGAGCAAAGGCAAAAGAGTTCTCCTATGAAGAGATATCCATGAACCAGAGCAAATGGGAAAGAGCACTCCTATAGAGAAAGATCCATGAAAAATATCAAAGGGGATAAAGTTCTCTTGTGGAGAGAGATCCAAAAATTAGAGCATAGGGGATTGGTGTCTCCTTTGGATAGAGATACATAAATATTGTAATAGGGAATTGATTCCCAAGATATTTATTGAGAAAATTTAGAAGAAATATTTTCTCTATGAATGTAACCCACATTGGATGAACCATGTTAAATTTGTGTATGATGATTTGTACATTGGTTTGATACTTCTATTGATATTACCATTGATAATATTAGATCATT
Organism: Wollemia nobilis; assembly: GCA_028583015.1. NCBI lineage: Eukaryota > Viridiplantae > Streptophyta > Pinopsida > Araucariales > Araucariaceae > Wollemia > Wollemia nobilis. The sequence continues at coordinate 1,922,731 of JAQPPZ010002621.1, forward strand.
TTGTTTGAGAAATAAAAATAAAAGTTGATCTTATATTGTTCACCCCCATCTAAGTATAAGCATGTGTTATTCAATTGGTATCAGAGTGGGTTCCTTTGAAAAAGTCTAACAACTTGAAGGAAGATATTATAGGAACATAGATGGCATATTAGAATGGATTCGCATCAAATAAGGTACCATTGTTCGATGGGAACAATTATGATTTCTATAGTATAATAATGAATACTTACTTGATGGCACAAGGATATGAGACATGATATTCAGTTGAGGATGGTTTCACACCTATAGCTACTCTCACATATAAATATGGTAAGTTGTTGCATGTGAATAATACCAAGGCTATGAATAGAATCTTAAGTGGATTATGTGAAGTATAATTTGTGAAAGTTATGCACTAAAAATTAGCAGAGATATGGGATAAATTTAAGCAAACATATGAAGGGGGTAAAAATGTCAAAATGGCAAAACTACAAAACCACAAGAAAAGGTTTGAAGATTTTAAGATGGAATATGAGGAAGATATTGCTACATACTTACTTCATGTGGATGAAGTTTTTAATCCCATGCGTGGACTTGGATTTGAAATTGAAGACTCCAGTGTTTCTTAGAAAGTAGTAAGATCATTCCCTATGAGGTAATATGGAAAGGTTTCAGCTATAGAAGAGATGAGAGATATTGATCAGTTGACTATGGATGATTTACATGGAATTCTCACATATTATGAGATGATAATAGTAAAGGATCCCAAGTACAAGAGAGAGATAGCTTTAAAAACTTCAAAGAAGACAAAATATAAGAAAACAAAATCAAGTTGTCAGTCAAGCAGTGATTAAGAAGCTAACTATGAGGAAAGAAACAAGGAATCAAGAAATCACAAAGGTATGAATACTGTGAAATGTTTTAATTATGGTAATTTTGGTCACTATGCATCTAATTATCCAAAATTCGAAAGCAATAGCAGTGAAGAGAAACAAGATCATAAGAAAAAGGAAGGAGGAAAATCTAGGCATGAAAAGAAAAATAGGTATGGTCAAATAAAGCATGAAAAGAAGTTATTTCAAAGGAACAAGAAGAGTTTCTATGTTAACAAGGCAAGAAAGTCTTCAAGTGACAGTGATGAAAGACTTAGATAGTGAAGAATAAAAGATTATATATTTGGAAATAGAAGGGGAATAAGATGCTCCTATTGAAGATAAATTTGAAAAGTATGAAGATGCTCTTGGAGACCAAGAAGTAGAAAAAGATTCAAAAAATGAAGAGGAAGGCATAATTGATCTAGAATTAGAACTTATTATTGCTCTCATAGAATTGAAAAATGCTAGAAAGCATAATTCAAGACTAAAGGCTCAAGTTCAATAATATGATGAAGAAGGAAAATCTTCTACAAGACCTAAAAAACTCAAAAGCTAAGGTAAGGGGAGTTAAATAAATCATGGTTGAAAAAGTAGAGGTAAAAGAGTTAGAATGTGAAATATTAGAGCATGAGGTAGTTTCACTAAGGATGGAAGTGAAATATTCTAAGGAAAAGCTACATAGGTTTTGGAAAAGTTCAAAGAATTTGGATAAAATTATCAATGCACAAATATTTTCATCTATCAAAATAGGACTTGGTTTAGAAGAAGGACAAGAAAAATGAGAAGAAGGGTCAAGCTCAAGCTCAAAATAAAAAGAAGTTTCAAAGGAAGATAGTGAATTAAGAATTATGAGGATAAGTTGAATAATAGAAGCTTCACTAAGAAACGAAACAATGCACAAATAAGAAACATGGATCATTACAAAGAAAGGGCTAAGATACCAAAGGGTTCAAAACAATATTTCTTCAAAGGATGTTGTTTTTCATGTAATTGGTTTGGTCACAATGCTATGCATTACAGGACTCATGGAAAGGAGTATGGCCTCACTAAGAGGAATGCCAACTTTTTCAAAGATGGATATTTCTTTCAAGGTATTGCTACTCTTATAATCGCATTGGTCATAAAGCAATCCACTACAGGGTTCATGATAGAAATGATTATGGCTTCACCAGGAGGAACTTCAAGACATTTGCTCCTTCCAAGAACTACAAAATTTGTTGTGCAAGGTGCAAAAATAGTATTGTCATTGTTGTCAACTCATACAGATAGATCAATTGATGATGCAGTGGACAGATGTTCAGAGGTCGATCAGAATAGGTACAGTGAATTTCCAAGAAGACAGAAGTGGCCCAGATTCAAAAAATCAAAGAAAAAGACAAGTAAGAAAACTGTCGCGATATCGCGACATGTTTTCTATCACGATTTCATGACATAACGGAGGAGAGAGAAAAAGCTGGAAAACTGTCACGATATCGTGACATGTTTTCTGTCACGATTTCGTGACATAACGGAGGAGAGAGAAAGCACAAGAAAAACTGTCATGATTTCATGACATGAATGGAGGAAAGGAGCTTGCAAGGAAAAGTGTCACGATTTCATGACAATTTGCAAGAGGAAGCGCTAAGGAGAAAAAGTGTCGCGATATCGCGACATGTCGGTTTCGTGACCCGAAGGGAAGAAAAAGTGCTAAAGAAAAAGATGTCACGATATCGTGACATGTTTCATTTTCATGGGCAAAAGAGAAGGAAAGAGGAGAGAGAAAAAGATGTCACGATTTCATGACATGTTTCATTTTTCGGTGAAAGCGAAGGAAAGAGGAGAGAGAAAAGATGTCACGATTTGTGACATGTTTCATTTTGCGAGCGAAAGCGAAGGAAAGAGGAGAGAGAAAAAGATGTCACGATTTCGTGACATGTTTCATTTTTACGAGCGAAAGCGAAGGAAAGAGGAGAGAGAAAAAGATGTCACGATTTCGTGACATGTTTCATTTTAGGTGAAAGCGAAGGAAAGAGGAGAGAGAAAAAGATGTCACGATTTCGTGACATGTTCCATTTCTGTGGGTGCATGCAAAGAGAAGTGCAAGGAGGAAAAGTGTCACGATTTCGTGACATGTTCCATTTCGGGTGCATGCAAAAAAGTGTCACGATTTACATGTTCGGGGCATGAAAAAGTGTCACGATTTCGTGACATGTTCCATTTTCACGGGTGCATGCCAAGTAGAGTGTACGAAGGCAAAAAGTGTCATGATTTCGTGACATGTGTTTTCGCGCTTGCATGCCGAGAAGAAGACAAAAAGCTATCAGAGCGGCAGTTTCTTTGTCGAGCGAATTCGGTTGTCGAGTCGTAAATAAGTAGGTTCAACTGTCGAATCGTAAATACGTAGGTAAGATTGTCAGAGCCATAAAAAGGTAGGTAAGACGGTCAGAGTCATAAATAGAAAGATAAATCTATCAGAATAACGGATTTACTTACAAAGCGTCGAAAAGGCTATCAGAGCCATAAAGTGGGCAGATAAGTCTGTCAGAGACGTAAGTAAGCTTTTAAGGCTATTAACAGCATAGTAAGCAGAGCCGAAAGAATGTTTTCATGTGCAGGAAGTTAGGGTTAGGGTTGAGCTCTGCACGTGGCAAGAGTGTTGTGATTTGTCGAATAAAAGAAAAAAAAATACAGAGAGTATTGTACTGAGAAATATACAGAGAGCAGTGTCTTAAAAAAGAGACAGAAGAAAGTGTTGTAAGAGAGAATAGCAGAGCTATAAGAATATGCAATTTTTGTTAAAAAGGAATTAGACCAGTGAGGGTCTTGTTGCAGAGAAGGCATTTTTATGTCATAAAATCTGTTCAGAACTAAAGTCCAAGTTGGTGCTTGGCATTAGGGGGTTGGTGCTCCTTTCTATTGGTGCAGATAAATTGTTTGTAAAGTTGGTGCTTTGCAAAGGCTGGATTTGGATGGGTGTCCAAGCAGTCTAATTTTTGAGGAGTAGCCAAATCTGGTGAACCTCGTTAAATCGTGTGTTGTGGATTGCTCTCTTGTTTATTTGCTTTATCTATTTTTAAGTTCTCTCTGCTTAAGTTTTAAAGAGCTGTAGATCTGTATTTAAATTGCTACACTGATTCACCCCCCCCTCTCAGTGTCATTGTGAGAATATCAATTGGTATCAGAGCAAGGTTCCTGAACTAGCTTAATCAGCTAAGGTGATCTTGGAAGAATCACAATGGCCGGTGGTGAAGGATTTTCATCCAACAAAGCTCCTTTGTTCGATGGAACTAATTACTCTTTCTGGAGACTCAGGATGCAGACTTATCTATGTGCTTTGGGTTATGACATTTGGGAGTCAGTAGAAAGTGGGTACACAATATCCTCTACTCCTCCATCAGATGCTGCTTGAGAAGAAAAAGTTTGAGAATAACTCTAAAGCAAAGAATGCTATAATGTGTGGGTTAGTAGACAGTGAACTGATAAGGATCATGAGCTATAAAATAGCAAAAGACATGTGGGACAAACTGTAGAGCATTCATGAAGGAGACAACAAGATCAAGGAAGCCAAGCTTCAAACGCATCGAGCTCAGTTCGAAGCATTAAAAATGAATGATGATGAGAACATAGAGGCCTATATGCTGAGAGTCAATGGAATCATTAATGCAATTAGAGGACTCGATGAGGAAATAGAAGATGCGGTCATCGTGAAAAAGGTATTAAGAACTCTTCACAAAAGATTTGATTCTAAAGTTTCTGCTATAGAAGAAGCTAAAGATCTAAATTCTTTTAGCATGGATGAAATGCATGGTTCTTTAACTGCATATGAAATGAGAATAGGACAAACTAAGCCCTCAGACAGAGAAGCTGCTTTTAAAGCACACAAAAATATAAAAGCTAATCAAGAATCTGCAGAAGAAGAGTCTTCAGATGAAACAGAAGCAAACTTTGTTAGGAAACTAATAAAGGGAAAAGGAAAGTACAGAGGTAAGTTACCGTTTAAGTGCTTCAACTGTGGAGGAGTCGGGCACTTTGCAGCTAAATGTCCAATGAATGAGAAAAACAAAAATGATGAAGGGTCACACCAAGAAAGAAGTGACTGGAAGAAGAAACCACATTTCAGAAAAAGCAACTTCAAGAAGAAAAGTTTCATATCCAAGAATGTCAGCTCTTCTGAAGACTGCTCCGGTGAGGATTCTGAAGAAGAAGCAGGTGAAGCTCTGTTCATGGCATTTGAAGAAAGAATAACAGAGGAAAAACTGGAATGTAATGAAAAACCTGAGGATGAGGCTGAAGTTTATCTGGAAGGTGAGTTAGTTGCTGCACTTAAAGAACTGAGCACAGAAAGGAAAAAGAATAAAAAGGTCTCAAGAAAGCTTGAGGATGCCAATGAAATAATAAACAGCTTGAAAGTATAGACAGACGAATTTAAGAAAATGTCTGAAGTTCTCGAAGTACAATTAACTGTAAAGACAGATGAATGCAGCAAGCTAGAAGAAGACATTGTTAAGTTAAGGATGCAGCTAGAGGAGATGAATAGGAAATTGAGCTGTTATCATAAGTTTGAAGAAAGTACTGTAAAGCTGGATAAAATTTTAAATAACCAAAGGCCTTTCGACATCAAATTTGGTTTGGGCTTCGATGAAGGAGAATCATCAAAGGGTTCAAAGGCCTTAAATGTAGAACCCATAAAGAAAGAAGAAAAGATCAGGGTTGATCAAGAAAAAACAAATCATGCCAAAGAAAGCAATAATGCCAGACTCAAGAAGAGTACTTGACAAAGATGGATTCACAAAAGTCACACATCCAAGAAGGAGAAGATTCATGGCTCCTACTTCAAACTGGCAAAGACCTGCACCCAGGTTTAATCATTCCTTTTTTGGTTACTGTTTTAAATGCAATGCTTATGGTCATAAGATTTCAGATTGTAGTTATAATGTAGCACAAAGGAATTTCACCAGTAGAAATGTCTTTTCTCCATTGATGGATTATGCAGTTGAATGTTATAACTGTCATAATTTTGGACATATTGCAAGAAACTGTAGAAGCACTTTTGCAGCAAATAATTATCAGGGTAGAAAATCTCAACCAAATGGGTTGAAACAAAACAAGAAATTTCTTGAAAAATAGGCACATGCTAATGAAAGGGGAAAGGCAAAACAAGTAGCCAAATCTGCTATCAAACCAGAATGGAAAGAAAAGAAATCTTTGATTGTTCAGACTGCTTTTAAAGCACAGAACAAATCTGCACCATGGATACTTGACAGTGGATGCTCCAGTCACATGACAGGTGACAAGCAAAAATTTGAGAAGTTACAGAATTATGAAGGTGGTTCTGTGAAATTTGGAAATAATGATGGAGCAAAGATAGTTGGCAAAGGATCAATCAAGATCAGTGATGGAAAGATCAAATCAAAAGAAGTCTTGTTTGTGATTGGTCTGAAGCATAACTTGCTCAGTGTAAGTCAAATCTGTGACAGAGGTCATGAAGTAGTTTTTAAGAAGCAGGGGTGTGAAGTGAGAAAAGCTAACAGTGGGAAGTTAATTGCTACTTGGATCAAGGACTTCTAGAAATCTGTATACTCTCTCAGAGACCTCAGAAGGAGCATGCTTGATTGGACAAGAAGATGAAAATTGGTTGTGGCACAAAAGGCTCGGTCATATCAGCTTTGACAATTTGGTTAAAATAAGTTCAAAAGAGGCAATAAGAGATATACCTTCCATTGGCAAACCACTAAATAGTATTTGTGCTTCATGTCAAAAGGGGAAGCAAACTAGAGCCACATTTAAATCAAAGGAGTACTTTACCAGCAAACCCTTAGAACTAATTCATACTGATTTATGTGGACCTATGAGAACTCAAAGTATAAATGGTGACAAATACTTTATGCTTTGCATAGATGACTATTCCAGAATGACCTGGATATTCTTTTTGAAGCAGAAATCTGAAGCTTTTGAAATGTTCAAGACTTTCAAAAACCAAGTTGAGAATGAAACAAGAAAGAGGATCAAATGCTTAAGATCAGATAGAGGAGGAGAGTTCATCTTAGAGGAGTTTGTAGAATACTGTCAAAAATATGGGATCAGAAGACAGTTTTCAGCGGCAAGGACACCTCAGCAGAATGGTGTTGTAGAAAGAAAGAACAGAAGCATGCAAGGAAATGGCACGGACAATGTTGACTGAAAGCAAAATTGCAGACAGATTTTGGAAAGAGGCAGTCCATACTGCAGTTTATATCCAAAACAGGTGCATGTTGAGGACACATGAAAGCAAAACCCCTTATGAGCTTTGGTTCGGCAAGAAGGCAACAACAAAATACTTCAAAGTCTTTGGCAGCAAATGTTATATCAAAAGAACTGAAGATAATCTTGGTAAGTTTGAAGATAGAGCTGATGAAGGTATTTTTGTTGGCTATTCATCAAAAAGCAAAGCTTACAAATGCTACAACAAAAGGCTAAAGAAAATTGTAGACAGTGTCGATGTTAAATTTGATGAAGATAGGAGACAAGCTGTCAGTTGTGAAGAAAACTACCCTATTTATGAAGAAGTTATTGAAGGAGATGAAGAAAAGGAAACAGAAGAGAATCAAAAAATTGACCCAGATGATTTAAGTATTGATTCAGAAGTAGAAGAAAACAATAAATTTAAAACAGGAAGCTGGCAGAAAAATCATCCCAGAGAACAAATTATAGGGGACCCCACAGTTGGTGTTAAGACAAGAAGAAGAGTAGTAAGTAACTACTCCCTATTATCCAGCATTGAGCCCAAAAATATTGCTGAAGCAAGCACAGATGAAAGTTGGATGAAGGCAATAAATGAAGAACTAGATCAGATTGAGAAAAACAAAACCTGGGAGTTAGTACCAAGGCCTTGTAAATAAAAACATAATCGGTACTAAATGGATTTTTAGAAACAAATTGAATGAAGACGGACAGGTTGTAAGGAATAAAGCAAGATTGGTCTGTAAAGGCTATGCTCAAGTTGAAGGTATTGATTTTGAGGAAACTTTTGCACCAGTGGCTAGACTCGAGGCAATCAGAATGTTTCTAGCTTTAGCAGTCCACAGGAATTTCAAAGTTTATCAGATGGATGTGAAATCAGCATTTTTGAATGGAAATCTTGAAGAAGAAGTTTATATTGAGCAACCAGATGGTTTTCAACTCGGTGATAATCCCAACTTTGTTTGCAAGTTGAAGAAAGCTTTGTATGGCTTGAAACAGGCACCCAGAGCATGGTATGCAAGACTAGACAACTATCTCACTAAACAAGGGTTCAAGAAAGGTATGGTGGATAGTAACTTGTATGTCAAAATGGACAATGGCCAACTTATTGTCCTTGTTGTTTATGTTGATGATATAATTTTTGGCAGCGACAATGATGAGTCATGTAGAGACATAGCAAATAAAATGCAAAAAGAATTTGAAATGTCTATGATTGGTGAACTTTCATATTTCCTCGGACTGCAAGTTAACCAAAGTGAAAAGGGCATTTTTATTTCTCAAGTTAAATATGTGAAAGAAATGCTGAAAAAGTTCACAATGGAGGATAGTAAACCTGTAAGCACTCCCATGACAACAGGTTGCAAATTGAGCAAGGATGACAAATCTCCAGATGTAGATCAAACCATGTACGGATCTATGATTGGGAGCCTCGTTGTATTTAACGACTACAAGACCAAATATCTTACAGGCAGTATGCATGGTAGCAAGATTTTAGGCTAGTCCCAAAGAGACTCATGTGACAGCTGTGAAGAGGATCTTTAGGTACCTCAAGGGTACTATGGAGTATGGGTTATGGTACCCAAAAGGTAAGGACTTCACTCTTTTTGCATATTCTGATGCAGATTGGGCAGGATGTATAGATGACAGAAAGAGTACCGGTGGAGGTGCATTCTATCTTGGAGACAAGGTTGGTAGCATGGCACAACAAGAAACAAGAATCAGTCTCTCTATCCACAACAGAGGCAGAATACATTGCAGCAACAACATGTTGTACACAGATTTTATGGATGAGACAAACCCTGAAAGATCTTGGCATTAACTTCAAAGAGCCAATTTCTATTAAATGTGATAATACCAGTGCTATTAACATCTCAAAGAATCCGGTTATGCATTCAAGAACCAAACATATTGCAATCCGGTATCACTTTTTGAAGGATAAAGTTGCAGAAGGTGAGGTTAAATTGGATTTTGTTCCAACTACAGAGCAAGTAGCAGATATCTTCACCAAACCATTGCCCAAGGAAGTTTTTGAATATCTCTGCAGTAAGTTGGGAGTGGTCACACTACCCAAGAACTGACTAGCTTTCGGGAACACATTCTCAGGGGGAGCATTTATATATTTGATTATCAGCCCTTTGATATATATTTGTTTGCTCTTGTTTGTATTTTTTGCTAACTGTAATAGTGTGTGCTTGAGAATGTTGTGCATGGACTCAGGGGGAGTCTGCAATAGCCCTTTGGTATTATTGTCAAAGGGGGAGAAGAATTTTTGGAAATTGCACATGTGTTGCCAACAATTCCAAAGGGGGAGATTGTTGAGCAAGGTGCAGAAATAGTATTGTCATTGTTGTCAACTCAGACAGATAGATCAATTGATGATGCAGTGGACAGATGTTCAGAGGTCAGTCAGAACAGGTACAGTGAATTTCCAAGAAGACAAAAGTGGCCCAGATTCAAAAAATCAAAGAAAAAGACAAGTAAGAAAACTGTCGCGATATCGCGACATGTTTTCTGTCACGATTTCGTGACATAACGGAGGAGAGAGAAAAAGCTGGAAAACTATCGCGATATCGCGACATGTTTTCTGTCATGATTTCGTGACATAACGGAGGAGAGAGAAAGCGCAAGAAAAACTGTCATGATTTCACGACATGAATGGAGGAAAGGAGCTTGCAAGGAAAAGTGTCACGATTTCACGACAATTTGCAAGAGGAAGCGCTAAGGAGAAAAAGTGTCACGATATCGTGACATGTCGAGTTTTCGCGATCCGATGAGAAGAAAAACGCTAAGGAGAAAAAGTGTCACGATTTCGTGACATGTTTCATTTTCACGGGCGAAAGCGAAGGAAAGAGGAGAGAGAAAAAGATGTCACGATTTCGTGACATGTTTCATTTTCAGGGCGAAAGCGAAGGAAAGAGGAGAGAGAAAAAGATGTCACGATTTCGTGACATGTTTCATTTTCGTGGGCGAAAGCGAAGGAAAGAGGAGAGAGAAAAAGATGTCACGATTTCATGACATGTTTCATTTTGCGAAAGCGAAGGAAAGAGGAGAGAGAAAAAGATGTCACGATTTCGTGACATGTTTCATTTTGGGTGAAAGCGAAGGAAAGAGGAGAGAGAAAAGATGTCACGATTTCGTGACATGTTTCATTTTCGGGTGTATGCAAAGAGAAGGGGAAGGCAATGAAAAGTGTCACGATTTCGTGACATGTTCCGATTTCACTGGTGCATGCTGAAAAGTGTCACGATTTTGCGACATGTTCCATTTTTGGTGCATGCCGAAAAGTGTCACGATTTTATGACATGTTCCATTTTCGTGGGTGCATGCCAAGTAGAGTGTACGAAGGCAAAAAGTGTCATGATTTCATGACATGTGTTTTCGTGCTTGCATGCCGAGAAGAAGACAAAAAGCGTAGAGTTGTCGAGGCGATTCTTGTCGAGATAAATAAGGAGGTTCGGTTATCGAGACTATAAATACGAGGTAAGATTGTCGAGCCATAAAAGTAGGTAAGACGGTCAGAGTCATAAATAGAAAGATAAATCTGTCAGAACAGCGGATTTACTTACAAAGCATCGAAAAGGTTGTCAGAGCCATAAAGTGGGCAGATAAGTCTATCAGAGACGTAAGTAAGCTTTTAAGGCTATTAACAACGTAGTAAGCAGAGCCGAAAGAATGTTTTCATGTGCAGGAAGTTAGGGTTAGGGTTGAGCTCTGCACGTGGCAAGAGTGTTGTGATTTGCCGATTAAAAGGAAAAAAAAAAAGAGAGTATTGTGCTAAGAAAAATACAGAGAGTAGTGTGCTGTAAAAAGAGACAGAAGAAAGTGTTGTAAGAGAGAATAGCAGAGCTGTAAGAATATGCAGTTTTTGTTAAAAAGGAATTAGACCAGTGAGGGTCTTGTTGCAGAGAAGGCATTTTTATGTCATAAAATCTGTTCAGAACTAAAGTCCAAGTTGGTGCTTGGCATTAGGGGGTTGGTGCTCCTTTCTGTTGGTGCAGATAAATTGTTTGTAAAGTTGGTGCTTTGCAAAGGCTGGATTTGGATGGGTGTCCAAGCAGTCTAATTTTTGAGGAGTAGCCAAATCTGGTGAACCTCGTTAAATCGTGTGTTGTGGATTGCTCTCTTGTTTATTTGCTTTATCTATTTTTAAGTTCTCTCTGCTTAAGTTTTAAAGAGCTGTAGATCTGTATTTAAATTGCTACACTGATTCACCCCCCCTCTCAGTGTCATTGTGAGAATATCAAAATTAAGTGTTACAAGTGTAATAATATTGTGCATAAGGCCAAGTGGTGTAGAAAGAAGTTTTTAGAACTTCCAGAGACAAGCAAGAATATGGACACTTAAAAATATAAAAAGGGTATGTTGAAAAATAAGTTTGACAAAGAAAAAGAGCATTGTATGCGAGAAGTAGAGATACTCCCATCCCAAAATTAATCACCTCAACCCCATCCCCACTTACTCAAGGAGATGAGGTGGGGATGGGGTTGAGCTAAAACTTTTATCTTTAGCCCTAAAGGAGTCCCTTTGTCATTGATGTCAAATGGGGAGAGATTTTAGTAAGGGGGAGAGCAATCAGTCAGGGGGAGTAGTTTCTTAGGGGAGCATATTTGGAATGCAATGGTAGGAAAAGAAATTTTTAGAAAAGGGTTACCATCAATGACAAAGGGGGAAATTGTTGGAAATTTTGAGTATAGTGTTGTCATTTATGTCAAAGTTTTGATGTCATTGATTGTCATTGATATTAAATGTGAAAAGGTTGAGTTTTGTCTTCAAGGTTGAAACAATAAATGCAAAAGAATTTTCCATGGTTGTGAAAGCAAGCAAAGAGAATTTTGAAGAAAATGATTATAATATTTAAATTATAATATTTAAATATTATTAAGAGATTTTGGAAGTAACAAGGGCTTAATTTGGTAAATAAAAAAGGAAAGGGAGATTTTATATTGCAAAGGAGAATTCTCATTGGTGAAAAAGACCCAAGGCAAAAGGTTTATTATAATATTTTTCTAAAATATTATAATACGTAGGTATAAAGTTTGGTGGTGTCAAAGTTAATTCAAATTGTTTCTAAATCAATTTGAAAGGAGGGCTGACGTCTAAAATGTGCATGCAAAACATATAAATACCCTAAGACTTTGGAAATAAATGATGAGCTTGATAATTTGATTTTCATGCAATCGTGCAAGAGGTGACAACGAATAAGGAGAAGAGGACAACATTGATTTTGGAGCGCAGGAGGAGAACAAAATAAATAAAATTGTATTCACTTCTTGACATCATATGCTAGGGTGACCCAACGATGGCTAGATCTATGCTAAGGTGTTTGCAAGGTGGAGGTTTGTGGTTCGATTCTCCCTATCACTAGTTTTGAAGAGTTTTAGCCTTTTCAACGAACACAAAAGTGGAAATAAAGGTATATACCTATACGTTATGTCTCAACCACTTGGCTAGCACAAGAGATCATGCACTAGATTACGAGGTTGATGTCGAAGGGTCGATTCCCATCTATACCAGCAATATTAATTTTTATTGAGAGGTATGTGCTAAGGTTGATTAAACTTGCTTTGTGTGAAGTTTGAGGGGTGTGCTATGGTGTAAAGGTTTTTGGCATATAGGAGGTATAAGGGAAATTATTTCCACCAAATATTTTTGAAAATATTATTGTCATTAAATTTTATTATTTATATATGCAAAAGTAGGAGTGATAAGGTGTAAATGATTGGTTTAATATTGTAAATATGTGTTATGGGTCAATAAATGATTTGAAAATTATTTTATGAAAGTGGGAGATAAAAGGTGTAAAAGGTGTTTTTATTGATTGTAATATTGAAATTAATTTTGAGGGACTTGGTTCATGATTTAAAGTTTTATTTTGAAAAACCAAGAGAGTTATAAAGCAGTGGTTTGGAACAAAATTGTGCACACATTTTGAGAAGGATTTTTCAATATATGAAAAGGTTATGCTAATCATTTTTGTAGTTGCAAAAGATATTATTGTGAGACAGGTTTTTGAAGACATATCTCTATAAGAGAAAATTAAGAGGTATGGGCACATCATTCCTTATTCGAGTTGTTTTTGATGAGTAAATGTTTTTAAAATATAAGGTGGAGATAAAAGGGGTTTTTTTAAGCATTTTTGGAAATATTTGAATTAGGGTTTGAGATCTACAGGTACATCAATTGTTGAGAAAAAGTAGAAACAATTGTATTAGGGCTTGTACTTCATTTTTGAATAGTTTTAGAAATATTTGGGATAGAGTTTGAGAATAAATGTTCTTCCATTGTTGAAAGAGATTGAGACATTTGTGCTAGAGATTGTGAACTACTTGTGTTAGATTTGAAGACAATTTTGTGAATCATTGTGAAACATTTTGAGCATTGGTTGAGATATTTTGAAAGCAATTGTGAATGTGTTTGGGATCAATCTTGTGAGGAAAATTTAAGCATTATTGAGGTTGATGTTTGAGAGTAAATTTGTAAGAAACATAGATCAGTTTTGTAAAGCAAGTTATACATTATTTTGATTTGATATGAAAGGGATTTTTCAAGATATATAGATTGGATTAGTGGAATGCAATATTTGTGAATGTGAAGAACATATTGAGGTTTTTGATAGTGCATATCATTCTCTATATGTTCCATATGTTAAACTAATTCTACATAGAATATGTCTGAATTGTCTAGTTGAAGAAAGTATTTCTGAAAGAGACATAAGTATTTGTTTACATGCAAGATTTGGAAATATTTTAGTAGGTGTTTTGAGAAGACTTGAAGGAATATTTGAGCAAGTCTTTTGAGAAGGTTTGAAGACATATTTGAGCAAGTATATTGAGAAGGCTTTAAGGCATATTTTAACAAGTATTTTGAAGACTTGAAATAGAATTGAAAGCAGGGTGTTGTTACTAATTTGATCAAGATTTGTGTTAAGGCTTGGGATATATTTATGAGTAAATTTACAGTAGATTTGTGCTAGACTTGTGATAGGGGTTGGTGCATATTTGAGATAAAGTTAAGAGTAAACTTTAGAGGTGACAAGAGCAAAGATTATAGAGGTCTCCAATTGATAGAGGTCCATCAGCCATGGTAGTGGTGATAGAGGTCTCCTATAGAGAGAGATCCACAAGATATAGCAATGGGGATAGAATTATTCTAGAAGTTCACCAGCCAAAGTAGAGAGGATATAGTTCTCCTATGGAAATATATCTATGAACCAACTAGGGAGATAGAGTTCTTCTATGGATAGAGATCCATGAACCAATTGAGGAGATATATTTCTCCTGGATTGAGTTCAACAAACCAGAGCAAAGGGTAAAGAGTTATCCTATGGAGAGAGATCCACAAACTAGATTAAAGGGGAAAGAGTTCTCCTATGGAGAGATATCTACAATCCAGAGTAAATGGGAAAGAGTTGTCTTATGGAGAGAGATCCATGAAATGGGGCAAAGGGGATAGAGTTATCCTATGGAGAGAGATCCACAAATAAGAGCATAGGGTATTGGTGTCTCCTTTGGACAAAGTTCCATAAACATTGTAATAGGAAATTGATTTCGAAGATATTTTTTGAGAAAATTTGGAAGAAATATTTTTTTCGTGGATGTAACCCACATTGGGTGAACCATGTTAAATTTGTGTCTCTCATATGTGTGATGATTTATGCATTGGTTTGATTACTTCTATTGATATTACCATGTATAATATTAGATAATATTATTTGAGAAAGAAAAGTAAAAGTTGATCTTATATAGTTCACCCCCCTCTCAGTATAAGCCTGTGTTCTTCACTTCCAACTAAAATATAAATTAACATGGTATTCTTATCATGGATCTCACAGGTAGACTATAAGGCAATAACATTTCAATATAGGATCTACCACAAATATGGTTATATAGCCTACTTTTCCCAAAGGGCATCTTAAATATCCCCATACCTCCAAAGGAAAGTATCACCAATAAAAATTTTATTTATAAGAAAAAAGAGAATATACCCACAAACTTGAATGTTAATCCCCCTAAGGATGGTTTTGAAGAGTAAAAAGAGAAAAACAGCATGATCCAACCAATCTATAGAAAGAAATTTTAATAGGTATGAAATTCTTAATTATCTCCTAGATATGGAGGAGGAGACCACCATAATAGATGAACCTTAGAAGGATAACCTTACCCCTATATGGATTGAGGAAATTGCCCATCATGTTTCTTTGAATTCAAATTTAGGAGCTAATCACCTAATGCTAATAAATACAGGGAACCAAACCTTTGTAATGGTTGTGGTGGATAGTGATGTTTTAATAAAATATATAGATAAATATAGAGGAAACTATGACCTTGAGATCCAAAAAATAGATAAAATGTTAAAAAACTCTCAAGCAAATATTGTAGGAAGAAAATCAAACTAGGAGAAGCTAGCTACTAAGGGAGATCAGTTAGTCATCCATATAAATTTCAATCCAATTGATACTTACTAGAATCTAGGTTCTCAATGATTGTTAAATATTGGAATATAACATGTATAAATAGTAGACCTCATAAAATCGGTGTTCAAAATTTAATTAAAAATCAACATAATGACTTTATTCTCCTTTAAGAGACTAAAGCTTACATATAAAAGAAGGATATCATTTTTAGGAAAAGTTGGATATAAGATGAACACATGGTGGTTGGATCCCAAGGGGCTTTAGGGGAGTGGTGACTTTATGGAACCCTCTTCTCTAGATAGTTTTAGATCACTCTACTAGTCGGGGTATCCTCACTTCTCTCTTCAAGAGCAAGAACTTTGGAGATCTTCTGTTGGTTTCCAATTTCTATGATACTACGAATTTTGTGGAGAAACAACACTAATGGTCAGTTTTACACGCTACTATAACAAAAAAAAAGGAAGTGGATTGGATAGTGGTAGGGGATTTCAATGCTAAAATTTATCTTATAAGTCAAGTAGGGGTAAATCTTTATTTGGACTAGGGGGGTAGATTTATGATTTTAAAAATTAACTAGCTCAATTTAATTGATGTCCAACATGTAGGGTTTCCGTATAAGTGGACAAACAAACAAGTAGGGTTGGCAAGTAGGAAAGTCAATCTTGACAAGTTTTTGGTTTTTGAAGAGGCAATTCTCCATTGGTATTTAAGGATGGATATCCTTAATCACACTAACTCTTATCACTTCATAATTCTTCTAGAATAGAATATGGGCCACAATCCCCACCCAAGACTTTTTTATTTTGAGAATTATTGGCTAGAAAAGGAGGATTTGAAGGAAAAATTCCCTTCTAGTGGGAGGAGGGTTGTCCTTCCCATGGGAGAGCTATGTATATTTTTCAAACAAATCCAACCTATCAAATCTCATCTTAAAATTTGAAAAGGAATTTGGAAATATGATTTGAATGTTAAAAGTCTCCTTTTTTGGTAAATATTGAGGATTTGACTACCTACTTTAGGACTGGAGTAGTTACAAAGGACCTAAAATTTGAAGATTAACTAGTCAAAAAATAATTTGGGTCTATAGACAATCAGGAGGAAATGTGTTGGAAGAAAAGAATGAGAACTACTCGGTTGCTGGTGGGGATCAAAACACAAGTTTCTTTCATTGCTCCACCTTAGTAAGTAGACAAAGTCATTCTTTGAATTACCTTCAAGAATCTCATGGCTAGGTGATGGACTTCATACCAAGTATGCAACACCCCAAATTTTTTTTTTTCAAAATCTTCTTAATACCCCTGATATCCCTAATCTTGTAGCACAATAAGAGCTACTTTAATGTATACCCCAAATTATTTTAACTGAGCAAAATCAAGCCCTTTTTAGTTCGATGGATAAGGATGAGGTGAGTAGCATAGTTTTTAGCATGAAATGAGAAAAATATCCAAGCCCTAATGGTTTCATAATTGAATTTTTAAGGCTTTCTAGGATGTCATAAGAGAGGATTTAACCAACGCTATTGAATAATCTCATTAGAAAAAAACTATGCTTTGGAATCTAACTCATACTTTCATCATTTTGATTCCTAAAGTGGTCCAAGTCTCCAGTATTGGATATTTTTACTCGATTTCTCTTTGTAATGTGACCTATAAGATAATTTGATGGTTAAATGACTTAAAAATATTATGGACAACATGCTATCCCAGGAAAAAGGAGGATTTATGGAGGGATATCAAATTTTGGATGGAGTTATTCTATCCTAGGAGGCTATATACTCAATGCAACATTCTAGTCGAAGAGGCATGTTTATTAAACTAGACATGTCTAAGGCTTATGATAGAGTTCCGTGGTAATTTTTGGATCAAATACTTGAGAAATTTAGCTTCTCTTAGTAGTGGAGAGAGTGGATAATGAGTTGTGTCTTGATGGTTTCTTTCTCTTTTGTCATCAGTGGCTCCCCCTTGGCCCCTTTCCATGCTTCCAAAGGTTTTTACCAAGGATACCATATTTCCTCATTTCTTTTTATTATTCTAATATAAGGATTGGGTAAAATTATCTAGAAAAATAAACAATAAGGTCTTTTGGCAGGTGTGCGACTAGGTGAGGAGATGCTAACTCACCCTCAATTTATGAAATACATAAGTATCTTTGGGAAAGCTAGCATTCAAGAGGTTAGAATGCTTAAAGTCATCTTAAAAACATGCATGGATGCTACTAGGCAGCATGCAAATTAGGTCAATCCAAGGTTGTTTTTATTAATATAGATAGAATAACCTAGGATCATATTCTATCCATTTTGAGCTTTACCCAAGGCATCATTTCGCTTGATGACCTATGGATTTCCCTTCATTTCAAGATTCTAAGGGTGGCTAAATACAAAGCTTTAATAGATAGAATCATCGCTAAATTTAATCATTGGAGTCATCACCAGCTTACCTTCGGAGGTTGAATGGCTCTCATCCAATTGGTTATCTAAGCCATGTCAGTTTATAAATTCTCCATCCTAGATACCAATATAAAAGTCTTTAGAGAGTTAGATTTGCTTATGATAAAAATTTTGTGGGATGGCCCAAGGATGCATAAGAAGTGGTCTCTTGTTAGTTGGGATAAAATATGTTAGCCTAAAGCTCAAGGGGGTATTAGTTTTTATAAAGCAACTTTAAACAATCAAGCTCTTGCTTGGAAGCTTTATAGAGATGGATCTCCAAAAAGGAGGATTTCTTTAGCAAAGTCATCATTAGTAAGTATTTGGATTCTATACATCATAAATAATTTGGTGATGTTCCTTTGAGGGGCTTTGGTTCCATTATTTGGAAGGTCTTGAAAGTTAGTGAAAAATTGGTTAAATCTAGATTTTTTTGGAAAGTAGGTACCAAAGACAAAGCTAACTTTTGGATTTATTCTTGGGACTAGCATACCCCCTTAATTTATGATTTTCTAGAGTTGCAACCCTTGCAACAAAGCCTCAAAGGTAGATAATGGACAAAGATGGATTAATATATTACTTCTAGGCAGATTGGAGATTTCTCGTTATTTCAATGGAATAGGTCAAAAGAATGACATGTTATTTTCCTTCTTAATCAAAATATTCTTATTGATAAGATCCTCAAGTAGAGGTACCTTATGAGAAAATAAAAATAGGATAGGATCACCTAAGGCCTTGGTGGTCTAGGTTTCTAAATATTCACAATGGTTGTAATACTTTGTTTCCTCATCCATTGACCCTACAAGATACCCCATGGGATAGAGTTTGGGTGGCTAAGGGCTGGCCTAAAATAAATTTCTTTACTTGGGAAGTGATGCATAGGAGCAGTCTCACCTATGATAACCTTATGAAGAGAGGTTTTTATGGCCCCTCCAACTACATCATGTGTTTTTTCCAAGAGGAGACGTTTGATCATGTGTTGTTCTAGTGTGAATTCGCCAAAGAATTGTGGAAAAAAATTACCTTCTCAAAAAATTATTTCTTCACTTTTTAGCTTGCCTTCCACTAAAAGTATGGTTCCCTTAGCCTACACATTGATATTTTTTTCCATTCTACCACTTCTTAAAAATATGCTAGATCTCGTTTTAATCCTTTTGCTCTTTATTTCTTCTACATATCTTATGAACATATCCTTCAAACTAGATATATTTTTATATGGATCCCAATGACTTAAGAATCCATGTTCCATTTCTTCTTAAGTGTACAGATTTTTTTTTAGTCATTAGACTTATTAGCCTTATCATAGCTTCCTTTTCTACAAAATATATTAAGGTGGAATTTTCAATAAGGATGACTAAAATATATAGACCTAAAACTTATCGAACATTTTCTAACATCAATATCATCCTCTCTAAAAACCTTTTGAAGTGCCATGAGTTCACATCCATAAAAAAAATAATAATAGAAATGAGTGTTTTACAAAAACACATTTCTCCCCACTAATTTGAAGCTAAAATTCCACATAAAATACCTTTCAAACACAATAACCACAAATTATTTTCTTACCCAAATTTGAAAGATATATCAAATTTTTTGAATAAACATCAATTCCCTTGTCCCACACAGCTGAATTTATAGTGTTATATATCCCTTAAAACCCCTTGGCTTCCTTGAGATAACCACTAATGTTGAAGCCCTTCAAATTTAAAACAAAATGGTATAAGAATTTTCTGAATCACAAAACTTTGAATCTGAATTTATAGTGTTATCTATCCCTTAAAACCCCTTGGCTTCCTTGAGATAACCACTAATGTTGAAGCCCTTCAAATTTAAAACAAAATGGTATAAGAATTTTCTGAATCACAAAACTTTATTCAAAGATATATAGATCCCAAAAAAATATGTATTTTCTATAAAAAAATAAAAAAATTTGCCAAAATTCTTCAATCCACAATAATAATTGTCACTTTATCAGAATTACTATTTGTTATAAAATTCTATTCTCATTAACATAAATCATTAACTATATGCTAAAAAAATACTATGAATGATAATTACATGTATGATATTTACAATAATAATATCTAATTGTGTATATACTCATCTTTTTATACTACCTTAGGGACTAGACAAATACTATTCGCTACTGATACTCAATTAGCACAGACTTTATGGATCACTAGAAACAATACGCAACAATGTGGTGTAATAATGGAAGTAAATGAAACTTAATACAGCGCTGCTCAAACGAACTAGTCTGCAAGCACAAAATGTTGGGCAATAAAATCATAAATGTTTTGAGGCATGACGGAGGTTATGGCTTAGGATCGATTCCTCCGCCTCCGCCATTGCCACCGTTCTTAGACATGAAATTGGTCTGGAAACTTCCGCTGGCATCCACTTCTGCTCCCCCGATCGGCGTCCCGGCGCTGGCTTTTGGTCCACCTCTCACTCGCACATTCACCGCATTCGCACCCAAACACAAAAGCAAGATGATAAACATTTTAAACAGCCTCATTTTTTTTTGCTTCTTAGCGAGACTTTCAACAAAAGCACATGCAAGTAGCTTTTCCCTGCGAATAATATGTGCCTAGACACAGAGCAGGGGACCTTTAATTTCGACTGAAACCAAATATTTGTCCCTTCTTCTAGTCATATGCGTAGTGTAGCAACCATCAAAAACGTCAAAGGCACGTCATATTCCTGAGTTGGTGAGATAAAAGTTTTCGTTTAGCTTTTCTTTTCTTGTGGCAAAAGATATTCCTTGAGTGTGAAAAGAGTTATCTCGTTAGCTCTCATTATAGTTTGAGTGGGTAAAGGTTGGAGTATAACAATGAAATGTAACGATGAGTAGAAGAGATTAGACGTAAAAGATAAAAAATTTAAATGTTTTTAAATATAGGAATAATTTAATAATGCGTGATTGTGTTTTTTTTTTAATTTAATTTTTAATTTTAAGCGAAGTTATCATTAAAATAAAAATATTCAACCTAAAATTTGATATTCTCATACTAACCCACTCAAAATATATCAATATAAAATTTACCCAAGGAAGAAGCACCTAGCCTAGACGAGCATGATCGCGACCTCCCAACGACACTACTTGCTGGTTACGAAATTCTAGATATATTTTTGGAAGAACATACAACTAATGATTTGACCTTTCGCAAATATTAGTTGTCCATTTAACAATTTCTAGCGACTTTTTGAAAGGCTGTCTTGCCTTTCAAGCCGCTCAGCGTCCTATAATTTTCACTCTTGAGAGTACCGTCGTATTCACGTATGTCGTTTGACAGTATTTTTACTAGAGAGCGCCAATTGTAATGCTGGATACCATAACATTGGGAAAAGACAAAATTTACACAAAAAAAATTAAAGAAAAATACATATCGTGTACTGGCATCTTGTACGATACAAACATTATTTCTATTTTTTTTTGTTTTTGTTAAATTGGAGCATCCCAATCATGATTACTGTACTTTAGCTCTTTTAAGGTTTGTGTCTATAACATCTTATATTCTCTGGGTTTACTAAGTGAGAAAAAGACTGGTATTCTATTTTATATATATATATATATATATATATGACACATTTAATTATTTAAATTTTTATTATTTTATTTAATATTATATAAAATATAAAATTAATTAATTTACATACTCAAAGAAGCTTAATTATCGTGTTGTTGAATAACATCAATGTTATGACATCCATCCTATGGTTAAGTTTTATTATAAAAATTGTTTGTGTAAGAAGGTTTGTAAAGGTAGTAGTCTCATTTGAATCCTCCGAGTAATCAATGACCACCTTCTTTAATAAAATCAAAGAACGAAGAAACCCCAAATACATATATGGACGATGATGGGTAGACAGACGATGATGATATGAATCCCAAGCGACAGGTGGTCCTCTTCATGTCGAACAATAACGAAGAGAAATAAGTTTGGTGAAAGCAACCCCGTGGTTTGAACCCCAAAGTCAACAATAAGGAAGCAGAATAGGTTTAAACCATAGTAACTAAAAATAGTGTGGTTGTGACCAACTCTCTTATGTAACAAAAAAAAAAAAAAAAAAAACAATTCTCTTACAAGAAGTTGATAATGAATGACCACCTTCTTTAATAAAATCAAAGAACAAAGAAACCCCAAATAGTGTTCTAGGGTAACCAAAATTTGTGATTTTTGAGATCTCAAATAAACGTTGAAATAACGTTATTTTAAAAGGAAGAAGTGGTATTTAGAGCTAAAACATTTGGATAGTGTTTTGACTTTGTGTAAAACAAAAATAAATCTCTTTGAAAATATTCTTAAGAGGGTCTAACTATAATATTGCTAATAAATGAAAGAAATAAAAAATTTTCTAAAAAACTATATTCTATGGAAATATGTGAATGAAGCTTTTGTGTATGCTTTATTTTACTAACCTAAATAAATAGCTAAGTAAATACATAGAAATAAATATGTATATATAAAGAAAATATTAAGAGATATTAAGGAAGATGATTGTTTTTATATTTTAGCAATTACAAGAAGATTTTAGATAGTAATATTTAGAAATGATACACCTTCATATTCTTTTCAGTATCAAGGATGTGTATTGGTGTCTTTGATAAAGGTGTTTGATTTTATATAGACTATTGCCTATTACATGTGGCAATAATATAACTAATGCCTATTGGAAATTTTAGAACTAGTACTGGCACTAGCTAAATATATCCACTTCGTGCTCAATATTATGGAATAATGAATGCTCTAAAGGCTATCAATACAAGCTCCCAAATCCTTATTTGGATAAATTTTTCCTTTTACAAAGCACTAGAAAATATTATAACATTTTATGTTAGATGAGGAAGATATTATTAATGTGATTATAAGTGGTCCATCTCCCTTAGTAGAAATCTTAAACTATTTAGATTATTGGAGAAGAGTGTGATCTCATAAATTCTAGTATATATGGTGTGTGTATGTGCAAGTGTGGGTATGCATTTTTTATAACTAGAGTGATACAATCATGACTCACTTTTGATGATGTGTCTTGTAGGATCCGAAAATCAATTTTTAAGGGATCAAATAGGAGATGAGCAAGTGAAGAGTGAAATTCAAATATTGCATTATAGAGGATGCTTAAATAAGCATCAAAGAAAATCAATCAGTTACAATAACCAAAGTGCTTCCAAATTTGGATGAGTGTGGTAGTTTGAAAGAAGATAAGGGAAGTGGTAACTGTTAACAAACTAATACATAGGTGGTTAACAATAGGTTATCCACTAGCTATTTTAGGAGATAACAACTAACAACTAGGAGGTTGACTAAAACAACTTGTCAACTAAAAATCGCACATGAGCAATGTGATCACACATTATTACAAGCAATAATAAATTATTTTAATGCAATAAAATATGTCTAAGCTAGTACCTATGCTAGTTGATTTCATCATAATACCTCCCAATAATATAAGCATTAGACTCAAATGCTTTTACAATAGAAGTGAGAGAGTGGGACACCAAATACTGAAGATGTATCCTACTAGCTGGATGAATCAAAGGCTGAGATGCCATATCATCATATAGCGATAAAATTTTGATGATGTCCATTGGTGACTGTGATGGAATTTCATGTTTGGTCATAACTTTATCAATAACTCTAGAAGGAAGAGAAATTCAATGAGGACCAATAAACTATTGTTGAGATTGTTGAGTCTTTTATTAAAAATGAGCAAGAGGAGAAATAGGAGGAGGATCTAGTGATGAAGGAGTAAACTCCCCATGAGGAGGAGGATATGGTGTAGCTAGTGTTGGCATATATTGTGGTTTGTTGATGATCAATGCATTATTTTATGGTTGAATGGGGCACATAAAAGTGTGGGATATTGTAACAACCCCTTTGTTACCAAATCCAAAGAGAGTAATAATTAAAAAATATATACATTTACAATAAGTTAAGATCACATAGTTAAGGTTCACATAGATATTTGGATCATAGTTAATGTTCATAATAAGTAAAGAGCATGATTAATATTCATATAGATGTATCCCAAATATATTTTTCTCTTCAAGATATACCACAACACTCAAGTGATCAGGATGTGATCACATATTATTATTGAGGGTTCATCTTTAGATACCTATGTGGTATAAAGGATGCCTTAATGTTCCCGTAAATTTCTTATCATTCTCCATGAATATAAGACCATTTGACAATAACGTAGGATTTATCCCTTTTATTTTGTCAAAATCAAATGTCTTTCCCTATCCATACATAAGTATATCTATGTAGGATCTTGATGTAATGCCTTGAATTGTGCTTAGTTATCATACATACTAATTAATGCAATTATCACTCTATGTGATAAATAGACTTGATCCTCCTTGTTCAAGGTTCCAACACAAACTTGCAATGATAATCCTTACCTCCACAGTAGGATATTTAATCCAATCCTCCTAGTTTAGAAATTTTCCAAATCCTACCCACTTTTGGGAATCCTATGGGCTACCACCTAGATTACCTCAATTTCAAAAATACTTGAGTGTTTCTACAACTCCCCTCAAGTAATAGGATCTTTTTGTTCAAGGTTTTAATGAAGTTTAAAGTTTCGTACTAAAAATTTGATCTTCTTTAATAATTAGCATTGCATATATTAGTAATCCTTGTATAAACACTATCATTGCATCATTAATATAGCATAATATTTCTATCTAAAACAACATGTCATTTAATCATAAAATAACCCAACTCCATTACATGATTTTTTTTAAGCGAAAAACCCCTTGTGGGGCCGCCTTGGTCTGAGAGACCATGAACATGGGGTTCTACACCGTCAAAGTCACCCGATATTTGCACCCGACCCTACCCGCACCAACATTATCAATTGGATTTTGGATACCCAATTCAGCTTTTTAGTAGGGTGGAGATTTGATCCTGGGACCTCCCTTGGAGGATTGCCCTTCCTCTCCAACTCACCTACAACACCTAGGTGACTCCATTACATGATTATTCATAAAGAATATCTCCAAGATAAAATTTCATAAATTCCATTTCATTTTCAAAAAAGGTAACTATTATCCTATTCTATCTCTTTCAAACAATAATAACATTACATCTTTAAAAAAAAGCTCTTCCATCAAGATCAAATCTAGAATCCATAGTTTAAAATAGTCTCCCATGATAAATAGGAGTTTTAATACAAGAATCTTTCACATTTTTCAAATACAATATCAAAAACAAGTAATGAAGTATAAGTGTTATGTAATCCTTCATTTTTGTCTCTTCCTGTATGACAATGATGGTGTAAGAGATCAAGATAACTCTTATTTTAATGAGTATGCAACAAAATATGCAATTTCTAAGTAATGTTTCATAGTGCAACATATGCATATGCTAAAAGAATACCACAATGCAACCATGCATTTATCATTCAACAACACAAAGAGGAAAGCCCATAATTTCCTCAAGAATGGATTTCCCACCAATTCTTCCAAAAATAATCATTTTCCACAAAAGTATATTTCTTCCCTTATACAAACAATTATTGAAAAAAACCTTAAAAAAAATCCATAAGAGATTTTACAAGAAACTGTGCTTCAAAATATTAAGAAAAATCCATAAAAGATTTCACAAAACAACCATTCTTCTCAGCAATCATTTTTCATAAATCAAAATCAAAGATGAAAATCCATAATTATCTCAAGAATGGATTTCCCATCCATTCTTACCAAAAAAAAATATCAATTTAGTATTCAAATAGGTGTATAGAAATATCATAATATTTTTCAAATCAATTCACCTAGCAATATATTCTCATTTATTCTTTCCCAATAAATATGTTCAAAACTTAACTACGAATAGTTTCCCCATCCATTATTTCCCATTAAGTATGATCAAAACTCAACTAATAATACATGGCTTTGAGAGGATCCCATACTCCTCTTATGAATATATTCCATATCTATTCTTTTCCAAAAGGTATGTTCAAGCTTAAAATAGAATTCATAAGCTATTTCTCTCAATAAAAGACTTATGATCTATTTATTAAAAATCAAACATACATTTTATTCATCAAAAAAGCATATACATGTTTTCCATAGGAAACATCCATCAATAGAAAATCATAAGCATTTTTCTTAGCCTCTAACCATTTATAGAAATACATAAGTTTCATCTCATTCTTATAAAATATGAGCTCAATTCATTATTAGGAATCAATGCTACATTTTATCTAAGTTGTATGCATGATCGAATTTGCTTTAAGTTATGCATAACCCATCCAACAACACAAATATCACATAAAAATTATGGGTAAGGAAAACATGGGTTCTATCATAATTTTCAAAACTTTCAAAAAATTTGGTGGTCACCAACAGGTTAAATAGACAACAACAAATGTATTCATGTCAAAGATTCAATAGTAATAGTCCATAGGGTCAACAAGTTATGCGTCTACTAATTAGTGCATATAGTCGTGCTCGGAAGGCTCTCTAGTGCTTCCAACTTTTGTTGCCAAGAAGCCCTTTTTAGAGGCTTCCCTAACAACCACTAGTGGTCAAGTAATAAGGGGTACTTTCCCCTTATATGGAGCTTTTGAGCCCCCATACCATCCATGTGGGATAAATATTTTAAACAACAAAAAAAATATTTTAATTATCTAAATGAATGAGCGCATTACCAACTAATGAGGCCTGAAATTGCCTCATCCATGGACTAGTTTTGATAACTTATAAACTAATTGGAACACCTTATGTTATGTTTTAATGCTAATTATTGTGATAGAATGCAGTATGTATTAGTATTTACATGTTTTAAATGTTGAAGAGCATATATTCTATTTTAACTATTTTTTCTATATTTTTTGACCTATTTTAGCAGAATTCTCTAAGCATATTAGTATTTATTTGAAGTTACAATAAAAGATGTTGATATGTCTTCAGTGCTGAAATATTTCCATTTGCTTTCCTTATCGTCTAAACATTTCAAATCACCAAAAAAGTGCCAAAACCTATTCAAAATAATCTGACTATGCAGAAAATAGAATTTGATAATACAAATTCTAGTCAGCTATGCATGAATACCATGGCATGGAATTGGTTAGCTCTAGCATGCACCAACTGTGGAATAGGTCTTATAGGAACAAAGGAGACTTTTTAGTCGATAAAAACCACTTTCCTGCATATATGATGCATGGATAAGTCCTAGAACTATTGCACTGCCTAATATTCTGAAGTAGCTTCGGAATGAGTGAAGTAGGAATAGTTTTGGTCAAAAACATCTACAAAATAGTCAAAAATGTGGCAAATGGAGAGGTAACATTTATTGCAGCTATATTAGGGATTGTATTACCTTTTCTAGTGTATCTCTTCCAATGGATGCAACCCAACAGAGGAAATGGATAAGTTGTAGAAAAACAGTCCTGCATTCTAGGGAGACAGTTCTAAAAACAATTTTAAAATCTTTGAAAAGCAGCAACAGACTATATCAGCATTGTAATAATATAATATAAATAACCTAGTTCCCATTCGGTTGAGCAGATAGGAGATAGATAGAGGTATAGGGGAATTCTAGTATTGTAAGTCTTTGATAGCAGAACAATATTTTGTAGGCTTTCTCCTACACTATTGTAATGCTATTACAGAGTCAATAAAGGTGCAATTTCTCCATTATTTTGGTATTCTGATTGAATGTGTAAGTTTTAGATAGTTTATAACAAGTTATTTTCACCTTCTTCTAGTTTAGGGAGCAAGGGCCACTTCTAGGCCTAGGAGAAGGGACTGCATTGATAAATTTTTTGCTTATTTCTTACTGCAATAGATTAGTAGGAATCTGTTAAGACCCTCATCACACATAATTTTATTATTTAAATTCATATAGCCAAGGGTCATACCCCTTGGCCAATAATACCCTTTGAATGGGTATAAATTACCCATTCAAAGCTTCACAATAATCATCAATCAAATATACTATTATATCTATAAACATTGCTTGGACTTCCTTGCATTTTTAACAGTGATTCTGTTCTTTTCAAGTCACTAACTTGCAGGTTCACTCCATTTGGATCAGAGCCATTACAATCCATCACCATTGTTATAAAAAATTTTTCCCAAAAACAAATACACCTTGTTGTCATAAAGCCGAAGCTGCCATTTGTAATTGCACTGCCATCCCAAACCGATTATAGAAGAATTCGGCCCCTTACACTTTCACTCATTGACGTCCATAAAATAGAGACTGTGAACGACTTGGTATGGGCACTCTGTGAAACAGCGACGAGTTATATAAAAAAAATGGACGTCCAAATACCTGCAATTACGACGTGAAATTAAATATCAAGCATTACTCGAAGTCTAAAAATGTTTCGAACTGCAAAAGAATTGAAAAACGAAGCAAAATCAAATTTTTTCATGCCTGTGACGTTTTTCTGGCAGGTGGGTTAAAATTCCGATGACTAACATTATAAAAAATTTACCTTAACCTAAGGTATTTATAAAAAAATTTCCAACATCGCCACAAAATTTCTGATCGACGACAAGGCATGTGAAAAGGTTTTAAAAATTTCATAAATATTTATCCCACATCGAAGCAAACATTGGGTGAATCCAAGTTTAAAAGAGCAACATCACACACAAGTGATCGTGACTTCGGTCACATGTTATTTCTTCCCTCGCGCGATAGGAACCCCACTCGCTATACGACACTTGTCACATTTTGGACCGTCGTTGACTCACAATTGACCCATCGCTTCTCCCCCTAATCCACCCTCCACTCTACCGCTCGACTGCTCCACCTCCTCCCTTGTGCCGCCCTCCGCTCGACTGCCTCTGAGCCACCCTCCATCCCTCCTCCCCTCGCTTTCCACTCATCTTCACCTCCTCCCTTGTACCGCCCTCCGCTCGATTGACGTTGTCGCCTCGAGTTGTGCCTTTGTCGAGCCCTACTGTGCCTTGCCGAAACCTGCCTGTCATTATAAATAAAAATAAGAAATAATTAACAGTAATAGGGAAGTAAGCCCTATAAAGTGGAAAAACAAATAGCAACAAATTTTTGCAAAAATTGCAAAGTTGCTACAACTTTGTGACAACTTTTTCTATACCAAATTTGCACTATTTTTTCTCATCTAACCAACTGCTATGGCCGACGGACGTCGATCACTGGATTCCATTCATGAGAAACACGAAAGGCTCACCGAAGAAGTTAAACAAGAAAGAGAGGAGAATGCCCGTAACACAAGAGAACTCTTCGAGAAAATATTCGCAATGGATGTTAAACTTGATGCTATCAGTCAAAATCAGGCAACAACACATTCAAATGCAACCAACAATGGGTCATCAAACCGAGCATTGTTAGGAGGTCCACAAACTTCCATTTTACCATGAACAACCAAATTAGACTTCCCAAAATTTGAAGGCGGTGACCCTACAAACTGGATCTACCGAGCAGAGCAATATTTCTCTCTAAATCAAATTTCAAAAATACAAAAAGTGCATATCGCCTCCTTCCACTTGGAAAATGATGCCATCCAATGGTACCAATGGTTCGAGAAAACCAACGGCACTCCGACGTGGTCAACCTTTACACAGAATCTATTAGTGCGATTCGGCCCTAGCAAGTTTCAAAGCTTTACAGGGGCCCTCACTAAATTATGCCAAACCACTTTGGTAAGCGAATACCAAGCAGAATTTGAAAGGCTAGCTAATCGAACATCCGGATTAGATGTTGCCTTCTTTCAAGAATGTTTTGTCAATGGATTAAAAGAAGAAATTCGAATTGAGGTGCAAATGTATAACCCTACAAACATGTTAGAGACCATCGGCTTGGCGAAATTAGCGGAAGACAAAATCAAGGCACGAAATCGGTTCACAAAACCAACCTTGGGGAAACCATCAAACACTTATACCAATCCCAAACCAATGCAAAATGGAAGAACCCAAAACTCCTACACAACCCCCAAAATTAACCCCGCTCTACCAATTAAGCATCTGAGTTTCGAGGAAATGAAGGAAAGACAAGCTAAGGGTCTTTGCTACCATTGCGACGAGAAATTTGATAGAAATCATAAATGCGCCTCACGAAAATTATATATTCTAGATGCCATAGATGGGGGGAATTCTACCGAAGAGGAACCTGAACTCGAAGTAGAGGTATTATCCGATACACTTGAAAGTGACGAAGAAAATGCACCAAAGGTTTCCTTCAACGCCCTTGCCGGATTTTTTGCCCCTCAAACAATGCGAGTTAAAGGGTATTTTAAGAAACAAAACCTTACTGTGCTCCTAGATTCTGGTAGCACGCACAATTTTATCGATCCAAAGGTGGCTAAGCAAGCAAATTGTTTTATATACCCTTGCAATAACTTTGAAGTGATGATTGGAAATGGTGGAAAAATTGCATGCAAAGGTAAATGCAAAAATATAAAACTAACTATGGGGGATTATAACATGAAAGGCGACATGTACGTCCTACCCCTAGGTGGTTGTGACATTGTACTAGGCGTACAATGGTTACGAACTTTGGGCGTAGTCCAATGGGAATTTGATGAACTATGGATGAAGTTCACAGAAAAGAACCAAACCTATATTATCAAAGGCCTAAAATCAGGACCCTCCCAAATCGTAAGCTCGCATAGAATGGAGAAAATTATCCGAAAAGGAAACAAAGGAATGGTCGCCCAATTATTTTCAATTCAACCTAGTCACAAGGAAGAAGAGGCACCAGAGTTACAAAATATTTTAGACCACCATAAAGTGGTATTCAATGAACCAAAAGGACTACCTCCACAACGAAGTCATGATCACACTATTCCACTACTTCTAGGGCATCAACCCCCTAATATTAGACCCTATCATTATCCATACCTCCAAAATACCGAGATAGAGAAATTAGTACAAGAGCTTCTTAAGGCAGGAGTCATTAGACCTAGCAGAAGCCCTTACTCCTCTCCAATTATTTTAGTTAGAAAGAAGGATGGATCGTGGCATTTATGTGTCGATTTTTGAGCGCTTAATAAAATGACCATCAAGGATAAATTTCCTATTCCGGTCATAGACGAGCTATTAGATGAACTCCATGGGGCTGCTTATTTTTCCAAGTTAGACTTACGATCGGGCTACCACCAAATACGAGTCAACGAAAAGGATATTCCTAAGATGACCTTTCGCACTCACGAAGGGCACTACGAATTCTTGGTGATGCCATTTGGCCTTACCAATGCTCCTTCTACCTTTCAAAGTCTAATGAATAAGGTATTTCACCCTTTCCTTCGTAAATTTATCTTAGTTTTCTTTGATGACATTTTGATTTATAGCAAAACATGGGAAGAACATTTGGACCATGTTAGACAAGCATTACAAATCTTGAAGGAAAATCAACTTTATGCAAAAATATCAAAGTGTTCCTTTGGAAAACAAGAAATTGAATACTTAGGGCATATTGTCTCAAAGGAAGGAGTTATGGTAGATCCTCGCAAAATTGAGGAGGTGAAAAATTGGCCTATTCCAAAAACCTTAAAAGGTCTACGTGGGTTTCTTGGACTAACGGGATATTATAGAAAATTTGTCCAAAATTATGGTAAAATCGCTGCCCCTCTAACAACATTACTTAAGAAAAATGCTTTCAAATGGTCATCTAAAGTGGATGAGGCCTTTATCACCTTGAAAACTGCAATGTGTACCACCCCTGTTCTAGCCATGCCCAACTTTTCTAAACCATTCGTCATTGAAAGTGATGCTTCGGGAATAGGAATGGGAGCCGTACTCATGCAGGATGAAAGGCCTCTAGCTTTTATAAGCAAAGCATTTTCTCCTAAGAATCTAGCTCGCTCTACGTATGAAAAAGAGATGTTGGCGATTGTCCATGCTATTCAACATTGGAGGCCTTACCTTATTGGCCAACATTTCATTATACGCACTGACCATCATAGCTTGAAATATTTTTTGGAACAAAGGACTAATACCCCGAAACAACAAAAGTGGGTTACTAAACTTCTTGGCTATGATTATGAAATTACATATAAAAAGGGAAAGGACAACATGGCAGCCGATGCACTTTCTAGAAAATTTGAAGATATGCCTCAAGTCCATGCTCTTTCCTCCCTTATTCCTAAATGGGTAGATGAGGTGCATGAAGAATGGATAAATGATCCTACTATCCATGCCTTAATTCAACAACTTCAACATAATCCTAGTAGCAAACCTCCATACACTTGGGAGGACAATATATTAAGATACAAAGGAAGGATGGTCCTCACCCCGAATTCAACTTATCATGAAAAACTTCTTCATGAGTTACATACCTCACCCACTGCAGGCCACTTTGGTTTCTTAAAAACCTATAAAAGAGCCACTACCTCCTTCTATTGGGTAGGAATGAAAAATTACATCAAAAATTTTGTAAAAGAATGTGAAGTTTGCCAAAGACAAAAAGGGGAGACCCTTGCTACTCCGGGATTACTTCAACCTCTTCCTATACCCACCAAAACATGGGCAGATATTTCTATGGACTTTATTGAAGGACTACCAAAATCAGGAGGAAAAACAACCATTTTCGTAGTCGTTGATCGCTTATCTAAATATGCCCATTTTTGTCCCGTGGCTCATCCTTATACCGCTAGCACTATAGCCCACCTCTTCCTAGATAACATCTTTAAATTACATGGTATGCCCTCCACAATTGTTAGTGACCATGACCCAACTTTCACTAGCACTTTTTGGAAGGAATTGTTCAAATTACAAGGTACTCAACTTCGTATGAGCTCCGCTTACCATCCTCAAACCGATGGCCAAACAGAAGTTGTAAATAAATGCTTGGAAACATACCTTCGATGTTTTGTTTCTACTCAACCACTCCATTGGGTAAAATGGCTTTCACTAGCGGAATGGTGGTATAACACTTCATACCATACGTCCATCAAAATGACTCCTTATGAAGCATTATATGGCCAAACACCACCATCCCTCACTTCCTATATTCCAGGGACTACAAAAGTCCATGCGGTGGAAACGGAACTCGCTACTCGAGATGACATACTACGGATCCTAAAAGAGAACCTACACACCGCTCAACATCGCATGAAGCAACAAGCCGATCAACATAGAAGTGAACGTAGTTTCCACGAGGGTGATATGGTTTTCTTATGACTCCAACCTTACCGTCAATCCTCTCTTAAACAAAAGGGTTCTCAGAAGTTAGCACCCAAATTTTACGGGCCGTATAAAGTTCTCCAACGTATTGGGACCATTGCTTACAAACTTGAGCTTCCTCCCTCTTCCAAACTTCACCCCGTATTTCATGTATCTTGCCTTAAGCTCGTAGTTGGAGCCCATATCATGACACAAACTACTCTTCCTAAATTTTTTGATGATGGAGTACTTCTAGTCGAACCAGAAGCTATCTTGGATCGTCGCTCTCGTCACCTTCGTACTCACGATATCACGAAAGTTTTAATCCATTGGAAAGGTCTACCTTTAGAAGACGCGACGTGGGAAACTCTTCACGATATCCAACAACAATTTCCAAAATTCCAGCTTTGAGGACAAAGCTCTTTTAAGGGGGGTGGCATGTTAAGACCCTCATCACACATAATTTTATTATTTAAATTCATATAGCCAAGGGTCATACCCCTTGGCCAATAATACCCTTTGAATGGGTATAAATTACCCATTCAAAGCTTCACAATAATCATCAATCAAATATACTATTATATCTATAAACATTGCTTGGACTTCCTTGCATTTTTAACAACGATTTTGTTCTTTTCAAGTCACTAACTTGCAGGTTCACTCTAGAACCTAATAGTTTTTATTGCATGTTACTAGTTGTGTTAGATTGTATATGATGTTTGGTAATCATTAATGCATTTCAGCTAAACATCTAGGGTAGACTCATGCATCTTACAACATATAATATTTTATGTTCCCCACAGTATTCTCATATTTTGGCATTTCTAGTTTGCATCAAAGAATTTCTTGATGTTCTAGTTTTGCAACATTTGATTACTATACTTTGAATTATGTTACTGTAATTAGGTTCTCCTTTATGCAAAGTGTCATTTTCAATTCTGCAAGTTTCATTTCTTCTATTGTCATTTCTACATCATCTCATTTCTATCATTTCAGATTCTACAAATTAAGATAGTTTATTTTTTGACAAAGTTTCGATTCCTATAATTTCATTTTTGCAAGGGTAAATAGGAGTCAACTTCAGTTTATAGTATTTAGAGGTGACATCAAACCCCTAAACACTAACTGTTTCACCAATAAATCCATCTCCTGAATGAACTGATCCTTAAAAATTTTACCTTTCCTATCGTATACAACCATTGTACATCACCTTGGATTGACAAGTATATTGACTAAATGATGACTAATTGAAAACACTCATCATTTTTTGCACTGTTTTTGTGGAATAACTTTAGGTATTATTAGGAGAAGCATAGAAGTCCAGGAACTGTCCTGTTACAGGTAATAGTCCTTGAAAACTGATTTCTAGTTTGTTTAGTGGATGAGCATGGATGAATAGGCCAAGAGATGAAAGATGAAGGTTTATCAGAACTGGCTCTTTTTCACCAAGGTGTTTTTCACGATCAGGTGAATATCTGCATATGTATGAACTTCCTGAAAGACTTAAACGAGAATCATCTTCTTCATAAATTGAAATTTCAATATATTTTCAAGAAGAACTGTTAGAGGCACTTGCTTCTAGACATCCCCATAGAGCTGATCCATCTGAACCAGTTAAACAAGTCAAAACTGAGGAATCACCTATGGAAGAACAAGGAGAACGTGATAGGGAAATTCTTGGTCATGATGCTGACAATCCTATTAGAACTTTTGAATACCCTATTCATCAAAATCCTACTCATAATGCTTCTATGAAAACAATTTCACCCTCAGTATTGCCAATATTTAGGGAAATTGTTTATGAAGATCCTGATCAATTTTTGTTTGAATTCAAAGTTTTGTGTCAAAATTATGACTATGTCAATGACAATTAGAAACTGAATTTATTTCCATCAACACTCAAAGATGCATCCTTACGATGGTTTATGGGCCTTGAACCAAATTCAATCCACACTTGGGATCAAATGTAAACTACATTTTTGGATAAGTATCAGGAGTATTGTAGAGTGAGAAATGGGAAGGATGAGTTATTTCAGATTAGACAAGAAGAGGATGAAAAATTAGATGATTATCTTGATAGATTTACCTTTATCCAAAAGAGATGCGGTCCTATGGAAACTAACTTATTAAAAATATTTCTGAGAGGTTTTCAGGATGATTCCAGAGAAGTATTGGATTTAATGAGAAAATGATATATAAACCAACTTGAGATTAATGATACTATAGAGTTATGTAGAAATTATTCCCGCGCTAGGCAAAGAAGAAGGAAGTGAAATCCTGGTAATACTGATATAAAATATTTGATGGAAGAAATGGCTAACATAAAAACTGATATTCTTGTTCAATTAAATACTACATTAGGGGAAAGGAATGCAAAATTTAATTCTTTACCACCCCTAGCTATCTATTGTCCTAGATGCAAGAATAAGCATGCCCTACATGATTTTCCTTTGGATAGGACCTCTATATCAACTATTTGTGGCATATGTTCAAAATATCATAAAACTTATAGGTTTCATCTGTTGCCTCACCTGAAAACTATTTTCGAAACTCAAATTGAAGAACTTAATGTTATTGGGCAGAGTCCAGGTGGTAACTTTTCATAATACCAGAATGCCCCTCATTTTCCTATAGGTTGGGGACACAATCCTTGGAATATGCCTTAGGGATATTCATAACCACCTTCCCAACCATGGAATCAATATTGGACATCTTCCTAAGATTGGTCACATCCACCTTGGAATCCTATTAATCCAACTTG
This sequence comes from Wollemia nobilis, assembly GCA_028583015.1. Classification (NCBI taxonomy): domain Eukaryota; kingdom Viridiplantae; phylum Streptophyta; class Pinopsida; order Araucariales; family Araucariaceae; genus Wollemia; species Wollemia nobilis. The sequence continues at coordinate 1,958,485 of JAQPPZ010002621.1, forward strand.
GACATAGAATCAACAATATGGGCAAATATGGGGGCCACAATACCCATCATATCAAGGGCAGCAAAGGTATCAAGGATAGACTCAAAATTTGTTGCCAACTCTTAATAAGAACTTTCAAGGAAGAATACAACCTCAACAAGCACAACTAGTTAAGCAAATTCTAAATGTACTAATTGATCTTGGAGCTGCAATCAATGTAATGACCAAAGAAACAATGCAACAATTGTAGCTCAATAATCTCAGTTTTACCACCACAGTTTTGGAAACAACATATAGGTCAATTGCCAAGCCAGAAGAGATCCTAGAATATATTGCCATTAAAGTTTCTTCCTAGGAATATCCTATATATTTCTTGGTATTTAGCCTAAAAATTTAGTTAATGGCTATCCCATCATTATAGGATAACCTTAGATTTCTACTACAGTTGATTTTATAGACTGTAGGTCAGGAGAAATGACTATTTCAAATGGCATTGACCTTAAGAAGATCTCCCTGTATCCACCAGCCCAACCTTCGACAAAATTTTATGGACATATATGGTATCCTAAATCTGATGAAGAATAAGAAACTATTGCCACTTTGGCCATAATAATAGTGAAGGAACACATTGAGGAAGTCAATTCACCAGGAAGAGAAATTTTTGAAGATGAAACTATCCTAGTGATAACATTACAGGAAGAAGGACTTAAAGATGATCAAATTCTTGTTCATCATCTGCTATGGAAGGATGAAGAACAAAATTTAGAATATATATCACCTATTCCCATACATGAAAGCTCTTTCACACTACCACATGGATGGAATCATCATCTTCTTACCTCTTTCACATGTCCTATGCAGGGAATGGTTCCATATGGTATCACTTATGAAATAGAATCCAGAGTATTTCATACTCTGCAACCTTATCACTATCCATTAAATTATTTAATCAGTATATATGAAGTAGTCAATTATGTTTATCTAGGGATTAAAAAAATTGAAATACAGCCAGGGAAAGTTTTAAATATTAATAGTTGTCTAACGAACAAGAAGTCAAACTATTTTTTGTTATACAGAAACATGTTCAGGCTTTTACCTGGAGTTACAAGGATATGAATGGCATTCATCCTGATGTGTGTACACATAGGATATATACTTAAGATATCAATCCAATGAGACAACCTCAAAGACACCTGAATCCTGCTCTGAAAGATATTGTTAAAGAAGAAATTGAAAAAAATTTAGATGTAGGATTCATTTACCCAATTTCAAACAGTAGGTGGGTTTCTCCATTGGTTATTTTTCCAAAGAGAAACGGGAAAATGAGAGTGTGTGTAGATTACAGAGAGTTAAATAAGGTAACACATAAGGACCATTTCCCATTACCTTTCATAGACCAATTGTTAGACACCCTTGCTGGAAAGAATTTTCTCTATTTTCTTGATGGATTTAGTGGTTATAATCAAATACAGGTTGCACCAGAAGACCAAGAAAATACTACTTTAACCTACCCTTGGGGAACATTTTATTACAGAGTTTCGCCCTTCGGTTTGTGTAATGCACCAACAACATTTCAAAGAGTTGTTTTGGCCATATTCTCTGATTTGACAAATGAAAGTGTATAAATTTACATAGATGATTTCATGGTGTTTGGAGATAGTTTTTAGTATACCTTAGAACATCTTGAAAAAGTTTTAATACATTGTGAAACATACCATATATGTCTTAATCCTGATAAATGCTTCTTAATAATGAAGGAAGAGATTGTCCTTGGTCATCATATTTTTTCTTATGGGATCAAGGTTGATCCTAGAAAGGTGGAAGTCATTAAAAAACTTCCCTCCAAAAAAACTCAAACTGATGTAAGGAGTTTCTTGGGACACATTGGTTTCTATCGCAGATTTATTGTCAATTTCAGTACCATAGTCAATCCAATGTTTGCATTACTAACTAAGGATTCTGAATTTACTTGGTCTACTGAGTGTCAAAAGTCTTTTGAAGTGTTGAAAAAGTTAACAACCCCCCTTGTATTGAGAGGACATAATTGGGAACTGTCATTCCATATTCAGATTGATGCTTCCAATACTACTATTAGAGCTGCATTAGGATAAATTGAAAATAGGGAGCATTATGCCATTTATTACATCAGTTAAAACTTGACAGGAGCTGAAAAGAACTACACCACCACTGAGAAGGAATTCTTAGCTATAGTATATGCTATCAATAAGTTCCAACACTATATCACAGGATATCAGGTATTCATTCATACAGATCATGCTGCCATTAAATACCTGATGAATAAAATTTCGGTTAGTGCAAGAATTATTCACTGGTTAATTATGTTGCAGGAATTTGATATCACCATAATTAATAAATCAAGAAAAGCTAATGTGGTAGCAGATTTTTTTTCAAGGTTGCCAAAGGTAGATACAGGAGAATTGGTAGAGGATATGTTCCTGGATGAAAAATTATTTGCTATTTCTATAAATCTCCATGGTTTGCAAATATAGCTAATTACTTGGCTACAAGAAATATTCCTCTTCACTTTACTCCTAAGAAAAATAAACAGTTAATCAAGCAAAGTTATTTCAAATGGATAGGAGGCTTATATTTTAAATGTAGTACTGACCATGTTTTACGTAGGTGTATCCGCAAGGATGAAGTATATGATATCCTACTGGATATGAACCATCAGGAGAAAATTATTCAGTAAAATGTACCATTCAAAATATTTTGGGTACTGGTTATTACTAGCCATCTTTTCATAAAGATGTGAAAAGGTATGTCAAACATTGTGATGCATGCCAAAGGATGGGAAAACCTACCTTCACTAGTGAAATGTCATTACAACCTCAAATAAGAACAAAACCATCAGAGAGGTGGGGGTTAGATTTTGTAGGTCCCATTGACCCTCCTTCCTAAGAAAAAGTGCATATCTTGGTATGTATTGACTATGTAACCAAATGGGTAGAAGATCGTGCTTTTAAGCATACTTGAGAAGATAAAGTTGTTGATTTCCTATATTCGTAGATTTTCCTATGTTTTGGAGCCCCACAATCCATCACCACAGATCAAGGACCTCATTTTACTTCAAAATTTATTGAATCTTTCACTCAACTATATCAAATAAAGCATAGGAAATCCTCACCTTATCATCCATAAGCCAATGGATAGGTTGAAGTGACTGATAAGGAATTAGAGATAATCTTAACAAAAACCATAGCATACCATAGGAGGAATTGGTTGGAAAAACTACCTGAAGCAATTTGGGCTTACAACACTACTTGGAAATCCACCACTAGATTTACACCATATGAATTGGTTTATGGTAAAAATCCTATTTTACCTATTGAATTTGAGTTATTGACTCTTCAAACTACTTTGGATGTAGTTATTGATTTGTCATAGGCATGAACAAAAAAAATTATACGGATCAATGCATTGGATGATCTATGAATGGATGCATTTCACTAGACTAATGTAGCACCCTAAAATTGGCCCGGTTAAAACCTTAGTAAAAATATAAAATATTAAAATTTGAATTTCAACCCCAAATTGCCCGTTAAACCGCATTTTACCCGCTTTCCCCATTTTTCATGCCATTTTTAGGATTTTTTGTGATCGTTGGACGATATCGTCGTCGATCAGATGATATCGCCTCAGATTGGACGAATTCGTCTAGAGAAGAACATCCAGACGATTTTGTCCCAAGACTGATTTTTCATAATTAGCTTTTGTTTCAACGACATCTCTAACTAGGGCAAAAGCGTGTCTATGCGGTTAGAGACCTCCCCCGTTGGATATCTCCCAAATTGGGATGATCTCCAACCTCCCAACCTCCTTCCTATGCCTATTTAATCTTAGGCCCTCCCCTTGACATTCCCATGGCTGAAATTTTTGGTAACACGAGTTTTATTTGCATTAGAGTATCTTAAATTACTATTTGCCTTCATATTTTTCCAAGTTAGTTTGCATGAACCTCACTATTTTTCAGTCAAAGCAAGCTCAGATCGTCGTAGACGATCTTGTATGATCTCGGACGATCACACAAAAAATTCGAGATGATTTCGTATCCTGTAGATGATCTCGACTGCAGCCAACATTGGGGGCAATCAGTGCCCAGAGTTTGCATTTCTTCACTCTTTTCTATTGTTTTATTCTGCATTTAATTAATTTTATTGTTATTCCTTATTATTCTGCATCTTGGAGTTCACCCATGTAGCTTAAATGCATAATAAAGTCATAATTGTCATTAAATCATTGTAATGCACTTATATTTTTATTTTGTAATTATCAGTTTAATATTATTATTGTCATTCTACATCATTTTCCTCTGTTAGTATAGCTGCATTTTCTGTATTATGTGTCTATTTCTCTGATTGCAGGTCTCTGAAGAATTCGTCTAAAAAATTCGCTAGATCTCAGACGATCTTGTCTACTATCAGACAATCCTGTCATATCAGAGGCGATTTGGACTGCCTCAAAAATTAGAACCTCCATCAGACATCCAAAATAAGGTATGGTTTTTCTCATCTAGCTTGTTCTATGTATTTTTTGTTTAAATCTATTTTTTGTATTCATTTAAATTTGCATTTCATATAGAACAGTTTAGATTCATTTGGCCAAACCTAGGAATTGGATGATCAAGCATAAAAATGAACACATCAAACACCCTATCAACCTAGGCGTGGAAACTGCCATTCAAAAGTTTCCTGGTGAACCCACCATCCATAAAAAATTCACCCTTATACACCTCCCCCAAGAGGCGGGACCTTCAAAGGGCCTCTCAGTCCGAGGTATTGTCCCATCCTTTTCACATCCCCCTTATGGGTACATATCCTATAGCCTGAAGGTAAGGGTGCGAAAAATTTGGAGTGATACATTTTGGTGAACCCGACGTGAAAAACTAAAAGCCTTTTGAAAACAAAAAAATTCAATCCAAAAAACAAAACATAAATGCATTTAGAATAAAATATTGCATGTTATATTTAGATGGTAGATTTTAATAAAAGACGAGTTGTCACCATTAATGTTGAAAACCAATTAGCAGCTATAGAGATTACTTCTGTGCTTAGAGTACCTCAAACAAATAGGGTTCAACCTTTGTGGGATGAACTTAATAGGATATTAGATCTCATTTCATCTAGAGAAACTGAACTTAGGCAAATAAAGAGGTTTGTCCTAGATAGAATCCTGGATCCCGACCAAGTGATTTTGTACCATGAACTTCGGAGAGCTTGCCATAGGTGGTTAGCAGATAAAAGAGCCCTTGTGTCTTCTGAGTTGTATACCTTTGAGGAATACCTCGATAACGTAGCTGTAGTACATAAATTTTTGTCTCGTGTAGAGGACCAAGAGGTCATTCTTACAAATAGAAAAATATGGAATAGAGTTCCCAGAGCTGTGTTATATCGAGAATATTGCCATGAGATTTATTTTTACAAAACAAAAACTGAAACAAATAATATCACTATAACACACTTTATTAAGTTCTTGAAAAACCATTTCCAATTTGAAGAGGAGCACTTTATGACTCCTGATGAACTTGATCCTATCAATGACATCTATAAACTATTTATAGAAAACTAAGTTATTATTTATTATTGTTGTTTCTTGTATTCAGTGTACTGTTTATTGTCTTTATAAAAAAAATAAAAACAAAAACAAAAACAAAATAAAATTATCATAAAAAAATAAATAACAAAAAAATCAAAACATTTTATTTTAGTATTATAGTAGGTATATAATTAAAATATATACCTCTCAAGATCTGTTGCAAATATATTAATATATATTTGCTAAAACCTAAATTTAGACACAATGACTAGACTCAGGAATGGAAAACAAATTGAAATAGAAGAAGATTGGTTAAGAAAAACCAATAGACCAGATGCCCTTATTGAAGAACCAATTCAAGAAGAAATAACCTTAAACCAACAAGAAGAAGAATTTGTGGACGCAAATGAACAAAAAGAAAATGATAGAGAGGAAGGATCCTCATCTCCTAAAATAACCCCAGAAGGAGCTGTTACTTTTGAAAACATGGACCATTTTTGGAAATTTCTCAATAACAATATTGGCACCCTTAATAGAGCAGTTCATATGGATAAAGATCAAATTAGTGATACTCAAGCAACCCTAGAAGATATATATCGCATACACACTAATCCTTTGTCCTTTGTTGATCAAGAGAGTGATCAAGCCGGACCGTCCAATTTGGACATGGTTGCTATAATCCAGAACATGCAACAACAACAAGTTACCCAACCACCTAGAGTGCCTGTTACCAAACCAAGGGTTATTCCTACACAAAAGAAACCTTCATTCACTACTTTATTTCGCCAAGCTATTGATCAATATACCTCAAATCAACAAAAGCCTAAAACAAAACCAAATGTTAATTTCCAACAATCTGTGATACAACATGATGCTACCACAAATCTTCTTCATAATACTCTTCCTACCAATCATTTGCATAATAGTAACATAGCATCGAATCCTTATGTTCCGCCTTCTTACACTCACAAATCCCATACTCATGTACCACAAAACCAATATGGTGGACAAACTGGCAATCTAGAAGCCATGGTGAAATAGTTAACCTCCCATATGGACCAAATAGATCCCTATCATTCCTCGTACAATTACCGAGATATGTGTAGTCAACCCCTAAATCCTATAGTTGTAGCACAACCATATCCCAAACACTTTTCTATGCCTATCCTACCTAATTACAAAGGAACCGAAGATCCCATAGAGCATCTTCGTATGTTTAGCATAGCATGTCATGACATATCACATGATGATTTGCTATTACTAAAAATGTTCCCAAAAAGCTTAAGGGGGATGGCATTGGAGTGGTATTATCAACTACCCACTCATTCTTTGAGAAATTTTGAAGAGACCGCTAAGTCTTTTGTGCATCAATTTAGTGCCTATATCGAAAGGCATGTAACCATTAAATATTTGTACAACCTAAAACAAGACAAAGATGAGTGTTTTGCTGACTTCTTAGCTCGATGGAGATAGTTGATAGGAAAACTACACTTTGTGTTACCTTATCGGGAGATATTGGGTATTTTTATCAATAATTTACAAGAACAACTATCCAATGAACTATCAACTGCTACCTTGACCACCTTCGATCAAGTTGTAGACTTAGCTCGAAGGGTGGAAGATGCTCTCATTAGAAGAGGTCAGCTCAAAAAGAAATATGATGAGAAAACATCCAGAAATCAGCATAAAAATAAACAAGTTGTGGGTGACGGAGTCACTGATAGTAGAAACATTGCTAATGTTAATACTACAAAAACAACGGAGAAGTTCATATTGAAACCTCCTGATAAACCACCCTGAGAATTTACTAGATTGAATCAACCTTTGTCAACCATTCTTCCCCAATTACTAGCACGAGGCTTGATTTAATTACCAGCTATTCGGGAACCTGATCCAACTATACCTGGATATAGAGCTGATTTACATTGTGATTTTCATAGAGGACCTGGACACGCTACAAACTCTTGTAAAATATTAAAACATAAAATACAAGATGTGATTGATAATAATGAGATGAGGTGCACGCCTTCCAACCTAAACAAAATGCTTCTAATAACGCTCAAAAGAACATTCCCTAAAATTAGAATCAGAATGCCAATCAATCATTGGACATATTTCAACATCCTTTACCATAGCATGGCAAAGATGTGGCTAATCAAATTGAACATCATAATGTTCCCCCTCCTACCCGATATGTAGGGACTATTATCGGACAATTATCTATTCAGGATCCTCAAATATTTGGTACAACTTTATCCATGGTTACGTCCAGACCCCTATATAATACTCTAACACCAGATCCTAGTGATGTAGAATCAGATACTGAGAGTGAAATAGACATCACCTCAAATCAATCAAATAGTTCTGAAAATGAATTAGATCCTATTCAACCTATCACAGATTCTATGGTTTTGAAAGAACCATTTCCTAGAAGAGTTACTACTTGACCCTCTTCTAATAAGTTCCTTTCTAATGAACAAGCCATATACGCTAGACCGAGACCAATTCAGCGTCCTCAATATAACATTGTAGGTACCATCGGAGTTGTTACCAGACAACAGGCTCAAAATTCTCAACAAGATCAAACTCAGAATGATGGATCAGCTCCATTTGTTTTGAAAAATCCCAATAAAGGGAATCATATGTCTAATGTTCAACCTAAGCCTCCTTACAATATTAATGAACAATTATCCAATACTACAGCCATAATTTCCCTTTTCGACTTGTTAAGATCTTCTCCTACCCATAGGGATGAGTTAATGCTTACATTAAGCCAAATGATGGTACCTCAAAATATTCAACCTGAAGCCATGTCCAATACTATCATCACTCGAGAAGTCGATTGTATTGAATTTTGAGATAGAGATATACCACAACATAGTTTACATAAGGATAATCCTTTATATATTACTGCCCTAATTGGAGATGTAGTTGTTAAATGAGTCTTGATTGATAATGGTTCATATTTAAACATATGCACTTTTGACTTCTACCAACGATTTGGGTTTAGAAGTGACGAGATGAAAAAAATGGATATGGTTATCAAAGCCTTCAATGACGAGACACAAGAAACATGTGGAGTCATTATTATACCCTTGCAAGTTGGTCCTAGAACCCTAGATACAATCGTGTTTATTGTACATTGCCCTGCATCGTACAATATACTTTTGGGTTGCCCTTGGATCAATGCGATGTGAGTGGTTCCCTCTACTTTACATCAGTGTGTTAAATTCGAATTTAAAAACTAGTTGGTTACCATTCATGGTGATCCTAGACCCTTTGATATGTGTGCTTTGGCAAAACCTGTTGGAGTGCAATTTTGCCCTGCCCTATCATCCACACATCCTAGTTCTTATCATCCATCCAAACGTGTGAAACACACACCCATAACATCATCTACTCTTTCAACTACACCTATACATTTAGCTCAACCATCTTCTGAACAAACCACATTAGGACCTCAAAAAGAGCCTAAACCCACACCCAATGCTTCTCGTTTTACTCCTATATCTTCCATACCTCTAGATTCACCCATCAATATTCCTATGACATCTACATCCACTACTGGCATCCTTTATACACCCGACGATGTAGGAAATTTTCCTTCTACCTCTTATGCTCTTATTGATGAGCTCCTACCCGATTTATCTAAAATTCTTATATCATAAGAGATCAACACTGCCATGCAAACTTCCCTCATTTTAAATAAACTCCCACCCTCTCCTCATACCTTGGGCCTCCCACAACCTATGGGAAGTATCTACCAAGTTAGAAGTTGTGCTTTTGTTTATAAAGGATATGATTGGGGAAGAATACCCCGAAAAATCACGACACATTGTGATGGATATGCTCGATGCTATTTTGCTAATGAATTTATTAAAGCTAAGCCCATAATGCTTAAATTGGGATATAAAGGGAAAGGTTTGGGACATTTCCAAAATGGTATGAAAGAACCTTTCGAGGTAGAACCGTGGCCTGCCCATTGTGGTGTGGGCCTATTTTCTAGTAAAGGTCAGCCCTTTCCATTTGAGGATGATGACCATCTCGTATGTTATCAAGATTATTTAGATAAACAAGATTCTTTGTATCCAAAGAATAATTCTTTTACCTGCAATATGCTATCCATATCCTATCCTAAAATGATTGCCGAATTCGACGACGAGTTGGAGGGAGATATCTTTCATGATATTTCCATTGAGGAATTGTTATATAATGAATTTTATTTTGATGGCTCTATACCTAGTATAGCCCAGCTTGAGGCCTCGACTCCTCAAAACGAAATATCCAATCTAACCTTAGAAGAATTACAAGAATTGGGTGTTTCACCCGCCCCACCTAATTTTGAGAGAGATTTACATATGGAAGTTGAAAATGTTATAAAAATTAACATTGGAACCGAACATAACCCTCACATAATCAATATTGGATCAGAATTAAGTCAAGAAAAACAAGATAAATACGTTTCATTTCTTAAAGACTATGAATATGTCTTTGCTTGGACATATGAAGACATGCTAGGTTTGGACCCTTCTGTAGTCATGCATCATCTAGTAGTCCATCCAGATGCTAAACCTATTAAACAAAAACTTAGAAAAATGCATCCCAAAGTGGCCTTACTAGTCAAAGGAGAACTAGAAAAACTATTGAAAGTCATTTTTATACAATCCATTGACTATGCTGAATGGATATCAAATGTAGTTCCAGTAACTAAGAAAGAAGCCACTAAAGTTAGGGTTTGCACTGATTTTAGAGACATTAATGCTGCATGCCCTAAAGATGATTTTCCTCTTCCCAACATGGATCAGATCATTGACTTTACTGTCGAAAGAGGAATGATATCCTTAATGGATGGATTTTAAGGTTATAAGCAGATCAGGATATCTCCTAAAGATCAGGCCAAAACAGCCTTGATTACCCCTTGCAAAACTTTTTGTTGGAAAGTGATGCCATTTGTCTTAAAGAACGTAGGTGCAACCTATCAACGAGCTATGACTTATATTTTTCACGACATGATGCATGATATCCTACATGATTATGTAGATGATATCATAGCTCGTTCCATCAAAGAAGATGATCATTTAAATGACTTAAGGAAAGTATTTGATCGGTTAAGGGAATATCTTATCCGACTAAATCCTGCTAAATGCATATTCAAAGTTAAGTTCAATAAATTATTAGGGGTTATAGTTTCTTTATGTGGCATTGAAATTGACCCTCTCAAGATTGTGGCTATCACAGATATGCTTGCACCCACAAATATATCAAAATTACGAAGTTTACAAGGTAAGCTTCAAGCTATTCGCCGCTTCATCGACAAGTTGGCAGACAAAATCGGACCCTTTCTTAAGCTTCTTAAGAAATATGTCTCTTTTCATTGGGACGACAAATGCCAAGAAGCATTTGAACTCCTTAAGCAATATCTCCTCAAACCTCCAGTGCTTTCCCCACCTAGATCTGATTGTCCTTTTATCTTGTACATTTTTGATTATGATTCTACCTTAGGAGCTATGTTAGCTCAGCTTGATTATGAGAAGAAAGAATGTGCTAATTATTACATTAGCAGAACCTTAATCAGTTATGAAACTCATTATACCATATTAGAGAAATTATGTCTAGCAATCGTATTTTCTACACAAAAACTACGACATTATATTCTCAGTCAAAAAATGTATGTTATTGCCAAATTCGACCCTTTGTGATATCTCATAGAGTCGACCGTATTTATCTGGTCGCATAGCCAAGTGGTTTCTTACGCTAAGTGAATTTGAACTCACCTTAATAGGACAAAATTCTGTTAAAGGTCAAATCATAGCAGATCAATTAGCTGTTGCACCCTTAGAATCTACTCATCCCCTCATCATTGAGTTTTTTTATGAATGCCTTAAAATTGAGGCAGACCATTTAGAGCAATGGTCGTTATACTTTGACGAAGCCTGATGCATGAGTGGGGCTGGTGCGGGTATTATTTTAATATCTCTGCAAAAACATCTTATTCCTCTATCCTTCAAATTAACATTTTCTTGCACCAATAACACTGCTAAATATGAAGCTCTTATCCTTGGATTACGAGCTGCCTTGGCATTGAAAATCAAAAGTTTATTGGTTTTCGATGACTCCCAACTTGTCATAAATCAAATCAATGATTTTTATCAGACCAAAGATGATAAATTACGCCCATATAAAGCATATGTTTTGCAATTGTTATCCTTGTTTGATAAAGTTACTTTGGAAGCTATTCCTCGAACTAGCAATCGTGCAACTGATGCTATGGTTGCAGCTGCATCTCTTTTACCCTTGGAGTTAGATGATGAATATGCTACCGTCATTATTCATCGACTCCAGGAACCCGCTTCAAGAAAATAATTTTTAGAACCTTTGGATGTGTTTCTCATCAATGAAACAACTCCTGAACCATGGTATACTGATATATTTAATTTTTTGTAGAAAGGAACCTTCCTTGATGGTTGCACTAGCAACCAGCGTAGGTTATTACGTAGACAAGCAAGTCGCTTTGTGATTATTGGTAATACCTTGTATAGAAGATATTTTGAAGGCATCTTATTGAGATGTTTGAATTTTGAAGAATCTAGATCAGCTTTGAATGAAGCCCACAATGGATCTTGTGGGGGACATTTTAGTGGTAGCGCCATTGCTAAGAAACTCCTTCGGATAGGATATTTTTGGCCTACCATGGAAACTAATGCACATAATTATGTGCGACATTGTGACAAGTTCCAGAAACATGTTGGCCTTGTCCATGCGCCTGCACAAGAGCTGCAGGCTATTTCATCTCCTTGGCCCTTTTCAAAATGGGGCCTAGACATCATTGGAAAAATAAACCCTATGTCATCCGATGGACACAAATTCATCATAACTGCCACTGAGTATTTCATGAAGTGGGTTGAAGCTATGCCATTAGCTTCTTGCACTGGAACACAGGTTTCCAAGTTTCTTTTTAATCAAATAATTTGTAGGTTTGGAATTCCTGCCAATCTCATTTATGATAATGGAACTTGTTTCAAAAATAAATATGTCAAGAAATTATGTCAAAAATATAAAATTCAACATCGCTGGTCCACTCCCTATTATCCTCAAGGTAATGGTCAAGCAGAAGCATCTAACAAAACCTTAATCAAAATTCTCAAAAAATTGGTCAATAAAAGTGGTCGAGACTGGCACATTCAGTTATATCCTGCTTTGTGGGCCTATCAAACTAGTGTTCGAACCCCCACTAGAACTTCACATTTTGTCTTGGTTTATCATGCTGAAGCCATTTTTCCCTTTGAATTAGAAGTTCCTTCTTTAGCTCTACTACTTCAAGATACTGAAGTAGGGGATGAATATCGTGCTGGCAGATTTAGTCAGCTAGAACTTCTAGATGAAAAGCGCATCAATGCTTTTGAGCATCTTCATGCCTACCAAAACAAGCTTAAGAGAGCATATCTTAAGAAAGTTCATCCTCGATCCTTTAAGATAGGTGACCTTGTCTTAAATGAAAATAAAAAAAATACTAATGCAACTACAAACCTTAAAGGTAAATTTGAGCCCAACTGGCTTGGACCATATGTCATCACTGCTAAATTTGGACTAGGAGTATACAAATTATCTACCTTAGATGGTAAAGAACTTAAAGAACCTATGAACATTATGCAACTAGTGTTCGAACCCCCACTGGAACTTCACCTTTTGTCTTGGTTTATGGTGTCGAAGCCATTTTTCCCTTTGAATTAGAAGTTCCTTCTTTAGCTCTACTACTTCAAGATACTGAAGTAGGGGATGAATATCATGTTGGAAGATTTAGTCAGCTAGAACTTCTAGATGAAAAGCACATCAATGCTTTGGAGCATCTTCATGCCTACCAAAACAAGCTTAAGAGAGCATATCTTAAGAAAGTTCATCCTCGATCCTTTGAGATCGGTGACCTTGTCTTAAAAGAAAATAAAAAAAATACTAATGCAACTACAAACCTTAAAGGTAAATTTGAGCCCAACTGGCTTGGACCATATGTCATCACTGCTAAATTTGGACCAGGAGCATACAAATTATCCACCTTAGATGGTAAATAACTTAAAGAACCTATGAACATTATGCATCTTAAACGTTACTATGCGTAAAAATTGGTCATTTCATCATTGTATATATTTGTTTAAAACATTTCAAAAAACCACTATCTTGTATTTCTTTCAACTCATAAACTTAAAATATAAAAACACCAAAAACATCCAAATCATCAAAATCTTCAAAAACATCTTTTATTTTTATATCTGTCAATTTGTGAAGTATTGCAGTTATATTTTTAGTTATTTTGGATAAATTAGTATTTATTTGGAATCCCGCACTTTCACATTCACATGAATAAATATCTTGATTTTATTTGTTATGATTATTCATCTCTCTTATATCAAAGTCCACATTGGCATTAAATAAAGTTTTGAGCATAGAGAACTGATCTTGTTATTTACTTGAACCAAGTATATCTTTTCACATTAAAATGATTTCATTTACACATTCGATATGATGCTACATAGTAGAAATGGTTTCTTGAGCGAAAAGTTTCCCCTGCTATCCTATCATGCACATGGTCTAGAATCTTTGAGAATTGACAAAAGGACAAGCTCACCCCTAACCAGAATAAAAATCCCTTGTTCTACAGCTAATCCGAGCAAGTATCCCTAGCATAGGAAGAAAAGAAAAGTTCAAAGAAAAAGAGAAAAAGAAAAATGTTATTTTGAATCATCATAGCAATATTTTAGCATTATCTCAAATATCAAGCAAAAATACAAAAGTACAAAAAAAAAAAAGAGAAGCAAAAGTGAAAAACAAAATAAAAATACAATAAACTCCTTTCGCTACCCCTTGAAAAGAAAAGAAGGGTGAATGAGCTTGAATCCTTGGAATTCTCAATTATTCGAAAACTGTGAGGTAAGCCCCATAATAGGTGGTTTGTGCCCAACCCGCTTGGCCTTGGGTAAATCCTAGCGTGGCGATATTTCTGTCACATTAGCGACCTTATTTTGTACAAACCTCTGTCGACCTTATGGATTAGCTAGCTCTTGATAACCTAACTTACATAGTAGTTTGGTACGGTTACATGCATATAAATCATGGTCAATGAACATTTATTTGGTCAAGGCAAATTACTTGTATCAAGTTATCTTGCTCAAAATTGGTAAATGAACAACACAATTGTACACAAATTTGTATTTGAGAGATTTTGTATCATTATGATAAATCAAGATTGGTAATGAACTCACATTTTCACATGAGGATTCCTTATAAATCTACATTTCTCTTTGAGATAATTTAAAATATTTTTGTAACTCTTTTCGAAATAATTTTATCCTTTTATTTTAGAATTTTGTTTTGTATAAAAGCAATTACATACATCTTCTCATAAAATATCAAAAAAAAAAAATTCAAACAAAATTTTCATATTATTATTTTTCTGTTTATCAAAAGTCAAAAATGCATCTTGCAATAAAACCAACAATCTATTTTTTTCTTTGGATTTTGTGATGATGGTATAAGTCTATACCTATAATTCTATGCCTAGCGCAAACCATTGTTCTAATTTTATTTTCCATTTATTTTAAAACAAAATTCATCAAAACATATGACTTGCATCATTATGTTACACAATTATGCTTTACAAACAAACAAATATCTATTCTATTTATGTCATTACGTTCAAATTCAATTTTTGCAACCATGGTATAAATTCTAAGGAATTATTCAACATTTTATCACACTTAGGAATTTATACCTAGCAACATCGTATTTTCATGCATACTATTTTTATGAAAATCTGAAAACAAATCATCAAACCATCATTATCTCCATCATTACAACACCAAGTCTTAAGACAATCTCTTAAGCACTCTTTTACTTTTAACAATATTTCTATATTGGGATTAGCTTGACGATCGAGTGAGCGGCGACTCCATGAAATGGTCTATAATAGTGACAATGTCCTTTGAAATTATTGTTAGAAGTCCCTTTTATTTTTATCAAATCACAACCACCAATTGTTTACATCAGATTATTTCATTTAAAATCTTATAGCATGACATCAAAATTATAATATTTCAAAACAACATAATTATATGAATCCTCAATCCAATAAGCAAATAATTCAAATAGTAAAGCATCATAAAAACATATGAACAAGTCATATCATCAAAAACAAGATCATATATCCATAAATTATTTACATCATATCAAAACTGGATTGGTATGCCACAATCTATACCCTGGCATACTCAATCCTCTCAACAATCTCTGCAAAATCTATAGTCCATAGACACCTAGCCTCGAGAATCCCTCGAGCTCTCAGCCTCATCTCCTCCCCCACCATGACGTGGAGGAGGTGGTCCCATAGAGGTCCGGGATGTATCTCGGGTCCTCATCGTCGATCGGGAGGATGTCCTCACCGATCCCAACCTGACTGGTTCTACAATGTTGGTCGACATTTGTACCCTCTGGCCCTCTGGAACCAGTTGGAAGTATACACCCTGGTAGAATGCAGTATACATCATCGATCGCACTAGATCATCCCTACTCACTCCTCTGCTCCGAGCCCTGAGCCGTGTCGTCTCATCCTACAGTGTCCATACCTGCATCCTCAGCTGAGTGGCCTCATCCTACAATGACTGCACCTGAGCTCAAAGGTGGGCAGCCTCAGCCTAAAGAACCGTTGTCTCACTGCTCTCCCCTGTGTCAAAACCCTTGCCCTTATCAGGTGATGGTGTTCTCTCCCCCTACTGTGAAGGGAGTCTCTCCTCCCTTCGCCTTGTCTCTCGCGACATCTGTGGAGCACGTACCATCCTCTGGCATCTCTCCTGTGAGATATGTCGCTGCTCTCTTCCCCTATGACCCCACACTACCTCAATAGTAGCCTGCCACTGCCTCCCCATTTAGTGCACCACAGCGTGCACTGGACCCTGTGCGCTCATCATCTGAGGAGGGCGGATGCCTGTGTACCAGGCATCGTAGCCATCAACAACCCCAGCATCATCACCATCCACTGGCTAGATGGGGGCATCATCCGTGTTCCGACTCTAGAATTGCTACATATCTGGAGCCCTGCTCAGTGTAGTACTATCCTGAACAGTTCGAGAGTACTCATAATCCCTGAGAGAAGGGATCCCCTACTATAGACCAAACTAACATAGTACTCAGTCATAGCGATGGAGCTCTACCTCTCCCTGCTCCATCCTCAGCCTACAGACTCGCTTGATGCGAGCCAGCTCTTGCCCATCCTCTGTCCACCTGAGGTGCTCTCGCCATGGCCTCTAGGTGATCTGGTCTGGGATGAGGTCGTCTAGCAACCTTCAAGACATCGACATATCTATCCACCATTGTGAACACCTTTGCAACCACCAGTAGAAAACTTGAGGTCTCTCCTGGTCAACACCTATCAATGGGAGCCCTACCGACCTCTGTACCACAATGTGCTCCCAGCACCAAACCTACAGCAATGATGTCAAGACTAGACATCGACCTCCCTTGTATACGACCCCATGCAGGATCTTATACAAGCGATAGAGAACAAAGATCCCCCATGCAAATCTATACCCGTGGTCTCTCATGTTGCAGACTATGTATGAGAGCACCCATGATAGTATACATCCACTCTGGTGGCATAGCAGTAAGCCATCGACAACCCCTGCCAAAACTCGTGTCAGCCTAGATGCCCCAGGCATCTGCCATAGTGACTCAATGTTCACTCTGGCCTTCCCTAAGGTGAAGCTTGGGTCTCCAGTGAGCCTCATCATTGCCTTGACCTGATTGGCCACAGGCGTCATCAACCGTCCCTGTATGGGGATCCTTAGGATCCTCCATACATCCTCTAGAGTGGGAGCCATCTCCCCTATCGATAACCGAAAGTAGGATGACCCCAGATACCACCTCTCTACTAGGGCTGTGAGTAGTCCTATGTCAGTCAATACTTGTGGCATCTTTGCCACATGCTACAAGCCGACTTGAGCCAACTGATCTCGCTCTGCCTGAGATAGAGTAGCCAAGTCATCCCTCAGCCCGTCGTATTTCCATTCTCGGCTCTTTAGTAATCCCTTCTGTAAAACAAACAATAAAATAACAAAATCATTAATAACTCAAGCATGCAAATTAAACAACTTAAAATCAAGTTTAAAATGATATCGTCCACCATTGGATGATATCGTCCCACATTGGGCAAAATCGTCCTTTGTGAGGATGAAATAATCTTCGATTTCGCAACTTGGGAATCACCCCTTGTTGGATGAAATCGCCCCTAATTCATCGATTTCACCGTCAGACGAAATCGACGATCTAGGGACGATTTTGACGAAATCGAGACGATTTTGTTCCGACGGCGTTGATAGCCTAAAAACGGCCGCGATGCCCCAAACAATCAAATTTAAATCAAACAAACCTGCATAAAGTTACATTAAACCTAATCTACTAGGATTAGATCATTACCCGTAGCCCACGCTAGACCTTCGTCGATCGGTGTGTTGTCTTGACCATTTTTGTCTGTAGAGCTCTAGAAATCAGGAAAATGAATAGTAAAAATGAATTAGGGTTTTTCCCTATTTTTCTTAATTTTATTCAAAAATAATTAAAAACATTTTTAAAATTTTTTTGCTTTTCCTTGTTTTTACCTCAAACGTTCGATTTGGGTAAAAACATGGAGCGGACACCATAATCAGAATTCATACGATTCGACCAAGAATCATCGTCTAAAAATGAGAATAAATTTTTGCTTTCTCGTAAAATGGGAAAAACTCGTCTTTAACGCATTTTCTTCAGAAAATTCACTAAAGAGCGGGAAAAATGTAGCACCCTAAAATTGGCCCGGTTAAAACCTTAGTAAAAAGATAAAATATTAAAATTTGAATTTCAACCCCAAACTGCCCATTTTCAATGCCATTTTTAGGATTTGTTGTGACCGTTGGACGATATCGTCGTCGATCAGATGATATCGCCTCAGATCGGATGAATTCATCTAGAGAAGAATGTCCAGATGATTTCATCCCAAAATTGATTTTTCATAATTAGCTTTTGTTTCAATGGCGTCTCTAACCGGGGCAAAAGCGTGTCTACGCATTTAGAGACTTCCCCCATTGGAGATCTCCCAAATTGGGATGATCTCCAACCTCCCAACCTCCTTCCTATGCCTATTTAATCTTAGGCCCTCCCCTTGACATTCCCATGGCTGAAATTTTTGGTAACACGAGTTTTATTTGCATTAGAGTATCTTAAATTACTATTTGCCTTCATATTTTTCCAAGTTAGTTTGCAGGAACCTCACTATTTTTCAGTCAGAGCAATCTCAGATCGTCGTAGACGATCCTGTATGATCTCGGACGATCACACAAAAAATTTGAGATGATTTCGTATCTTGTAGATGATCTCGACTGCAACCAACATTGGGGGCAATCAGTGCCCAGAGTTTGCATTTCTTCACTCTTTTCTGTTGTTTTATTTTGCATTTAATTAAGTTTATTGTTATTTCTTATTATTCTGCATCTTGGAGTTAACCCATGTAGCTTAAATGCATAATAAAGTCATAATTGTCATTAAATCATAGTAATGCACTTATATTTTTTATTTTTGTAATTATCAGTTTAATATTATTATTGTCATTCTACATCATTTTTCTTTGTTAGTATAGCTGCATTTTCTATATTCTGTGTCTATTTCTTTGATTGCAAGTCTCTGACGAATTCGTCAGACGAATTCGCCAGATCTTAGATGATCTTGTCTACTATCAGATGATCCTGTCATATCAGAGGTGATCTGGACTGCTTCAAAAATCAAAACCTCCATCAGACATCCAAAATCAGGTATGGTTTTTCTCATCTAGCTTGTTCTCTGTATTTTCTATTTAAATCTGTTTTCTGTATTCATTTAAATTTGCATTTCATATAGAACAGTTTAGATTCATTTGGACAAACCTAGGAATCAGATGATCAAGCATAAAAATGAACACATCAAACACCCTATCAACCTAGGCGTGGAAACTGCCATTCAAAAAGTTTCTTGGTGAACCCACCATCCATTGAAAATTCACCCTTATACACCTCCCCGAGAGGCAAGACCATCAAAGGGCCTCTTAGTCTAAGGTATTGTCCCATCCTTTTCACATCCCCCTTCCGGGCATGGATCCTATAGCCTGAAGGTAAGGGTGCAAAAAATTTGGAGCGATACAACTGATATGATCCAAGCACAACAGAAATTGTGGCATGATAGTCACATTGACCAATGAAAATTTTTGCAAGGCAATTGGGCTTTGCTGTTTGACTCTCATTATGAAGACTATCCTAGAAAGTTGCAAACTAGGTGGCTTGGACCATATCATATTGAGGAAGTGTTTGAAAATGGATTTGTTCACCTTTCACCCATTGATGATTCACGACCAAAGTTGGTAGTTAATGGACATCGTCTTCGGATATACCATAAACCACTAACTAAAGAGGAGTTTCTCAAGCAAGTGGAAAACTTGGATGTACACATGTTGGAAGAAAACACTTCTTCCACACTGGATGCAACAGAGTAACATGGAAGAAATTGAAAAAAACAATAAAAAATGAATAATTCAGAAATTGAAAACCTCTTTGAGGCACTTATGAATAAGGTTTGCATGAAAAACGGTTTTTTGGCATGTTTGCCTTGTTGAAATAGTAATTTTGAACCACTATCTCTATTCTGTTTTTTCCCACAAATCACTGTTTCACCTGTTTTTAGATTGCACCTGTCTTAGTCAGTAGAGCAACCAGCTAGACTCAGTAGAAACAACCATATGTCCAAATGTAGATAAATGGTTATAATAGGTATGTGCCTTTTTTATTTTAGAACATTGTCAATATCTAGTATGTAGTGTATAATATCCCTAGTTAGTATATAAGGCATACATAATGTTGATTCATAATTTATCTATTTGGTCAATGGGAAATGTGGCTATGATATGATCATGAAAGGTTTTAGTCAATGTCTTCAAATGCTTCTACATGATAATGCTCCAAAATAATAATGTTGCTCATAAAAATTTCAGAATACTGGAAGCTCTGAAAACAAAACAAACAAGAGCAACTTCATAATAAAAATAGTTATGCTTCAGAATGAAGAAGTTTTCATACTTCTGGGAAAATTCCAGAATGAGAAAGGTTAAAAGACGAAATGACATGTGGCATCAAAATTATTTTTCTATTGTTCGACATAAGGAAAAATCATGGCACATATTTCAAGATGCAAGTTTCCAACATCAACGGTGGGAACAAGGTTGTTGGAAATCATCGCACGTTTCATGATATGCAAAATCTTTGGCACACTTAACAAGACACTTTGGAAAAAGGGAAATTTTGCACGTTGTATACGATGTAGCCAACAATTAACTGCCACATCAACACATCGTAATTATTTAATCCAACACAACAAAAATGGATAAATCACGTTCCTATGGGAAATAGGAATCTACCACATGAGACGTAAAAGGGGAATTTAATTTTCCAAATGCTTCAACACGTTCTGAAGCATTTTTTCGACACTATGAAAATTTAAATATGTATCCCAAAAATGTTTTAGCCCCTATAGCTACAAATTGTTCGATGCAAATCCAAGAACAACATTATGTCAAAAATTTGAGGGAAAATAGAGCACAAAAAATTGAGAATTGGGGATAAGAAGAATAATATTGAGCTAGAAAACGTAGACTATCTACAGGGATATCCCGAATCACTATGTATCTTTACGGAGGGAGGGTTGATTATATTTCTACATAAATTTGATGGACACTCTAAAGTATTGGCAGCATAATTCACCCGAACATTTAAGAACAACCAAGTCCATATCAATGGCATGACCATCCAGGAAACTCTAGAAATTATTAGCCATATTACAGAAACACCTTTGCAAGAAGTTCAGATTATGAAAACTAGTAAAAATTCTTTAGTAGAGATTGTTAACAAGTTTAGGGAATAAGGAGATATACCAATTGAATTTTTAATGAGTAAGAATGTCTACAAAGGGGTTAAACAATCTAGTCTACCACCTCCCTGGGATAATGTAGCTATGTGGGTTATTAGATTTTTAACTTGTGATGCATAATTTCCTATTATGTCTGGGCATCATGTTAGAATTTTGAATCATTTATGACATGGTCATTCAAACTTGAAGGTCAAGATAAATCTTCCCTTATACCTTCACTAGGAATTGAAAACTATGGCTAGAAAGTACCAAGAAGGAAGGGGCACTCCCAAACACCATGGGCTCATCAAGCTCATCTGTAAACACCACTTTAGGAAAAACCATAGCAGTTTTGAATGAATTTTCTCTGCATGGAATGAATTAGAAGTTGAAAGCCTGGATCTGAAGAAGAGGTAAAGGTTGAAGGACCTGAATATGAAATAGAAGTAGAAATTGAAAGTTCTGAACATGAAATTGAAACTAAATCCTCTAAAAGTGAAATTACCTCCTCACCACAAGGACCTACATCCTCCAAGACCAAGAAACAAATAGAAAAGTAGTCTAGGGAAGATTCTATAGGAAAAATAAGGAAAGTTACATTTTCAAAAAATATAACTGTTTTTCCAACACAACCCATTGAGCAACCTAGAAGTTCAAGCGAGGAAGGAAAATGGAGAAAGAAATACCTAGAGCATGTTCTACTCCAGAATCATTAGAATTTGCTCCAAAGTCCCTAAAAAGGTCAAAAAAACTACTGTGGGGTTGCGAAGGTCTTCTAGACTTCAAAAACAAAAAATAATCAAGGTAGTGGATGTAGAGGTATCATCACTATCTTAGTAGACAAATACAAAGCAGGAGAAAAATATTGATGCATATTTTGGAGTGATGTTATAGGAAGAAGTACTTGTAGAGCAATTTACAAAAGTAAGAACAAAAGAAGTATATATAAAAACGGAGAAATTGGAGGCAGAAACAACAATCACAGAGATAGAAATACTTACCATGCATGTTCCCCTTGTTGATTATTCTAATTCTGAAGAAGAATTCAAAGCAGAATAAAAGGAGGAAGATATACAGGAGAAGTTGCATGCTGCTAAAAGTGTCATTAAGACATAGATAGGTTGGATTGAACAACATGAAGCCTCTATCATAGAAAAAGATAAGCTTATTGCTAGTTTGCAATAATAAGTGAACAAATTAAAGGTTCAGTTGTCCAATCTAGAGCAACAACCTACAGAATCTGATTCTGAGGATGAGTTGGTCAAAATTCTGTTAGAATTGGCAGAAGATCATAGGGAGGTAGCCCTACCTAAGGAAGAATCACCCGTCAAAGGAGTGGAAATAGAAGAGATAACAACACAAATATTCCAGCAGGATGTCAGCATGACAAATTCAGGAGCTTTTGCAAAATATTCTAAAAATTTACAATAGGAAGAACAAACATCACAAGCAGCTGAGGAGGCCAATGAACAGGGAGAAGTACAAGAATAGGTAAATGTGCATTCTCCTAAAATTTATGTTGAATTAATTACAGTTGAATCATATCAAGTTGAAACAACATAAATTGAGGTGCAAGTAAATCTACTCTCTATTAACACAACAGAAATTGGTATATAACTGGACTTACCTCCAAAAATACAATCAATTATAAGGCCCCTACAAATAGTTACAATGACAAAATATAATGAGGATATAGCAAATTGGGTGTTTAAATATCAAGGAATGGAGGTGCAAATTTCATCTTTAAATTCTTTGGAGAAGAAGCTTGATACTCAAAATAAAGAAACAGAGAAGTTGTAGAAACATGTTCAGTATCTTTACCAGGTTTTAGAGTACTTAATTCAATTTCGTAGGCCAGCTAGATTTTACAGTCAAATATTGAAAGAGAAGTACCTTTGCTGGCAAGTAATGAGAATTTGTTCTGATCTCCCCTATGAAATAAGCACTGCAAAGGATTTTTTGGAAGCTTTCTTGTACAACCCAGAAGAATAGAAGAATTTGCTGTGTGAACTATTTTTGCACAAATTTCTCATTCCATAAGATGTAACATTTTTACCACATATTTTTATAGAGGATATTCAACTAAGGGCTTTTATGTCGAACCTGTAGAATCAGATCCATTGGAAGGAGGAGAAGAAAGCAAGCCAATAAATGGAATTGAAAGCTGAGTTACTAATAAGACCATCTCATGCCAATTATAGGGCCTCCATAAATGACCACTTTTCTATGATGAGGGAGCCAAAAATCAGAAAGGTTTATCTAGGCAATCTTACTGATTGTATAATGATTTTTTTGGTCTTTTGTAACAAGTAGTTTGGTAATGCTCTATCTTTTTGTAGAAATAGGTGGGGATAATTATCAATATCACTATAGAAAAGAGAACCTATCTCACCCAATAACTTCTTGTGGTCCAAAATAAGAGCTAAGGGCATAGTATAGGTCATCCACAAGTTAAAGGATCATCGGGTAGGTTTGAGATACATATTGCCAACTGTTATAACTCTTGTTCCATATTTATTTTATGATGATCCTCAACCAGGTGAATAGTTCTAGGAATGGCTTAGAAAAATACAAGAAATCAAAGGATACTATAAAGTTCCAAGGTGAAAAATCAGTTATGAAAAACATAATCTAGACATGGATCTCTGTGTTATTGTGGTTACGTAGAATGCATGAGGACATGCATTATAATAGGTTGGGGGAAAATGATGAGGCCTGAAATTGCCTCATCCATGGACTAGTTTTGATAACTTATAAACTATTTGGAACACCTTATGTTATGTTTTAATGCTAATTATGGTGATATAATGCAGTATGTATTAGTATTTACATGTTTTAAATGTTGAAGAGCATATATTCTATTTTGACTATTTTTCTATATTTTTTGACCTATTTTAGCTGAATTCTCTTAGTATATTAGGATTTATTTGAAGTTACAATAAATATGTTGATATGTCTTCAGTGTTGAAATCATTCCATTTGCTTTCCCTACCATATAAACATTTCAAATGACCAAAAATGTTCCAAAACCTGTTCAAAATTATTTGACTGTACTGAAAACAAAATTTGACCATACAAATTCTAGCCAGCTATGCATGAATAGCATGGCATGGAATTGGTCAGATCCAACTTGCACCAACTATGGAATAGGTATTCTTGGAAAAAAGGATGACTATTTATTCAGTCAAAACCAATTTCCTTCACATCTGATGCATGGATAAGTGCTAGAACTGTTACACTGCTTGATATTTCTAAGTAGCTATGGAATGAGCAGAGCAGGAATAGTTTTGGTCAAAAACATCCACAAAATAGTCAAAAAGGTGGCAAATGGTGAGGTAACATTGATTGCAGCTATATGAGGGATTGTATTACCTTTTCCAGTGCATTTCTTCCAATGGATGTAGCCCAACAAAGGAAATGGATAAGCTGTAGAAAAATAGTCCTGCATTCTATGGAGACAGTTCTTAAAATAGTTGTAAAATATCTAAAAAGCAACAACAGACTATATCAACATTGTAATAAGATAATATAAATAATCTATCTCCCATTCAATTGAGTAGATAGGGGATAGATAGAGGTATAGATAAATTCTAGTATTGTAGTATTGTAAGTTTTTGGTAGCAGAACAATATTTTATAGGCTTTCTCCTGCACTGCTCTAATGTTATTGCAGAGTCAATAAAGGTGCAATTTATACATTATGTTGGCATTATGAATGAATGTGTAAGGTTTAGATAGTCTAGAAAAAGTTGTTTTCACCTTCTTCTGGTTCAAGGAGCAAGGGCCACTTCTAGGCCCAGGAGAAGGGACTGCGTTGATATGTTTTCTGCTTATTTCTTGTTGTAGCAGATTAGCAGGAACCTAACAATTTTATTACATGTTACTAGTTGTGTTAGATTGTATATGATGTTTGGTAATCATTAATGCATTTCAGATGATCATCTAGGGTAGAATCATGCATCTTACAACATACAACATTTTTTGTTTCCCATAGTATTCTCAAATTTTGACATTTCCAGTTTGCATCGGATAATTTCTTGATGTTCTAGTTTTGTAACATTTGATTAATATCCTTTGAATTTTGTTACTGTAATTAGGTTTTCCTTTATGCAAAGTGTGATTTTCAATTATGAAAGTTTCATTTCTACTATTTCCATTTCTACATAATTTCATTTATGTCATTTCAAATTCTATAAATTAAGATAGTTTCTTTTTCTACAAAGTTTCAATTCCTCCAATTTCATTTATGCAAGGGTAAATAGGATTGAACTTCAATTTATAGGATTTAGAGGTGACATCAAACCCTCAAATGCTAACTATTTCACCAATAAATCCATCTCCTGAATGAACTGATCCTTAAACTGCTTACCTTTTCTATCGTATAGAAGCATTGGACACCGCCCTAGATTGACAAGTATATTGACTAAATGATGACTAATTGATGACACTCATCACCAACAACACAACTTAGTACTATGTGGAAAGAATATAGTTATAATGTGGTCAAATCTAGGACATGGGTCAATAGCGATGTTGTGCCAATAGCTGGAACTACTAAGGTGGCTCTAAGAAGAGCTTATCCTAACCATTCAGTGGTGGTAATTTCAAAATGAGATCTTTTCCCCTCATAAATAGCCATTACACATACCCACAATCAATGTAGGATAAATATTAAAGAACTCAAACTTTAAAAAGGGTGCAATAACAATGCTTACAAAGATCAAAGTCAATTAATCAAACCAAGGCCAAAAAATAGGAATCTACCAAGTGTCAACAATGCAGAACCTCCAATGATCTATTAGGCATATGACAATACCTCCAACTGACACCTATGGGTAGCCCCACCTAGAACGCATCCTTGACCACCAGTAGCGATCGACTAAGAAATGAATCTTATCCCTTCTTAAATCAACGTAGAGCCTCCCCATGACCCATGTGGGATAATTAACCTAGGAAAATTCTAAACTTCTTTCACCCACCCATACAATTTGACCACTGGTGCCACATGTCAGGATGATATTAGCAATAATGGAGGGTTAATAAGACTAAGGTTTATTTTTTTAATTTTTGACATTAATACCTATGAGATTTACGATTAAAACTATGCATCAGAGCACCCCTATGAACAGGAAGGGCCATTTAGGAGATTAAAAATAACTAATTTTATATTTATTAAATCATTATTCATGGAAGGAAACTTCTCCTAAGACTAGGGTGACTATTATACTTGGTCCTAGCTATGGTTGCACTTAGGCAATGGGATGACAAGGATTTACAATACCTTGAGCTACAAGTAATCAGATGTCATCATGAAATGTATTCCAAAATGATAGAAAGGGAGAGTTGGTGTTTGGTTTTTCCTAAATCTGAGGACATGAGAAATAGGGATCCGTTTGAGGCATGGTTTCAAAACAAACCATCCAAAGGCCAAATCAAGACCCAGGTAGATGGTTCATATGTGACTAAAAAAGAGATATTACAAGCAAAAAAACAATAAATCTCTAGGAAATGGAGTTCATAAAATAAATAGGATACAATAAAACCTACCAAAATTATTCAAATATTTTTTTTTAATTGTAAAAATAAGGGTAGAAGGACAAGATTCACCTAAATACTAGCTCAAAATCCAAATCCAATCTAAGAGGTTTTCTTGCTTAACTCCAGATGATCCTTCCTCCTCTTTGAGCCTCTTACAAAAAGTCCCCATTTTATTCCTGAAATACATTCCTTATAAAGTCACTCCTCCCTCTCCATGAAGATTATTATTCTCTATTAAAATAGTCTTTTGTCCATCCACTAAGATAAGAGAAATATTTTCTCTTATAAAAAAAAATTTAGCCCATGCTATATAGTTGTGAATGAGAATAAGTGATATTTATTTTTAATTCTCCTAAAGGTAAGGATAAAGGGCACTTTGGGGGTTCCAAATCCTCTCAATTATATAATCCTTTCCCGTAAGATAAGATAAAAGGAAATTCTCCTTTTAAATAAAATATGATTTTCAAATATGTAAAGGCATAGGGGGAAAATTTCTTATCAAATATTAATAAATATTATTCATGAAGAGTTATACAAATTAAAAATACTTTTGATCCAATAAAAATTAAACACCTTTCTTTTTCCTTTTTCAAAATTTACATAATAAAATATAATCAATTAAATTGGTTCTCTCTAATTAATATCCAAGACTAATATTGATTATTAGCTGGATATTAATTTATTAGGTATTTGATAAAGACTCTATATTTAAGAAAGCCTAATTTGATGAGTCCTTTGATAGGCCCATTTTATAACAAGAAATTGTTAGAAATATTTAGTTGTCATGGATGTCAAAGGTGCATGGTATTCAAGGCAGAAATATCCTCAAGGATATTTCTTTCCTTGATATTTTGAATACGTTGAGTCCCCTAAGGTTCATCAAGCTTTCAAAGTGCTTTAAAGTTCCAATATAGCCTTTGTGCCCTAACCCCACTCCATCCATCATATTCCCTATTCCCTTGATCCCTACCACCATTGTCATATCCCTCACCTTCATAAAATCTACTTTTGTATGTTTTATTTGACCTCTCGAGTGCCCTATTACTCTCTTAAAGCACCCTACTACTCTCAGCCATAGTCTTCCCAAGAGTCCTGTTGCATTTCAAAGTCCTATTTTGATGATAAACAATATCCTCGAGTGTTTTTGGGGCACACCCTCACCATTGACCTGCAATAGGTCCATCCATAAAAAAAAATCAAGGAGAAAGGTAAATCTATTTCATTTTTTCACATTTTCATATTGTTTAATTTTGTTAGCATTCATACTGTTACAGCTAGGGTTTTAGTTATGATTGCTAAGGGCTCATGCAGTGGAGCCCTTATTATTATTACTAAATATCTGGTGTTTCTTTGTTTGCATTTTGAACAGTATATCAAAAGCTTTAGACAGTTGATTAAGCTATAATGGCCCCACATCGGATATGCAGAAGCCCACTCACACCTATTGATATCAAAATGCAACTAAATACATGACCATTTGTTGTAGATAGGGTTTCAAAGAACCCTAGCAATATTTGTAAAAATTGTATCAAAAAGGATTCCTAAATCCACTATTGTAACAATGGAGTTTTTAGGCTCCCCCCATTTAATATAAATCTCATTTTTTTGTTCAATATCTGGTTTATTTGAATTCTTGTTTATTTAGCATTGTTTGGTTTTTGGTTTTTGTCTCTACAGGTTGGATTGATGATGATCACCACCAAAAATCATTATGAATGCATATACATGTGGTTAAACTTTACCCTTGATAAGTATTAGCCTTGATATGTTGTCATATAGATTGCACATCATTTCCCTTTTTACCCTCACTATCAACGATTTCGATATGTCCATCCTCCCATGTGAGTACATACTCCTAAAACCACATAAAACATTGACAATACCATATTCGAAGCATCAAATGTATATAACCATTTATCATGATAATTAAAATAAAGTAAGATTAATTATTGAAAATCCATCCATAAATATATAATTCATATCAATAAGGATTCCTTCCTAGGTGGGATGTGACATAATTTCCCGCTTAGTCTAAACATAGTCCTTTATTTTTTCTTGCAAAACAAAGCATACATACAATTCATTCAAATAAATATAAAACATATTTTTGCATGCCCTCCACTTTTTCTCAAGTGGATATTGTTCAAAAAAGTGATCCCACTAGACCTTTCACTATTCTAGAGTTTTATCAGTATTACCTCAATGCTTGAGGGATATACCATCTACAATTTAAAAACATTCAAAACATGAGTAGGGTCAGCAACATACTTCCCAAGTAGGGATATGTGGAAAGTATCATGAATATTTTATAGATTTGGTGGAAAAGTGAATCTATAAGCCATGGAACTTATCCTATCAATGATCTTAAAGGACACAACAAAACTAGGATCCAATCTAGTTGATTTGATGGCACTTTTCATAGGTTTAATTCTTAAGAAAACTTTATCCCCCCACAAAGAGTTTTCTAGGTATTGTTTTTAGAGCAACATAGCTCTTTTGTCAATCTATAGCTTCATTAAACCTTTATCGAATCACCCTAAGCTATGCCTCCATATCTTTGACAATGTCAGGACCAATAATCACCTAATATTCTATGTTATCCCATGATAGAGGTGTTCTACATCTTTTGCCATATAAGACTTCAAATGGGGCCATTGACAAAGATGCATGGTAACCATTATTATATGCAAATTCCACTAGATACAAAATAAATCCATCAATACTTTTAGTCCATGGAATACATGTGAAGCGTGTCCTCAAGCACTTGGTTCACCTTTTATTTTTTCCCATCCATTTATAGATGACATGAAAAACTAATATTTAGCCTTGTTACCACTACATGATGAAGATCTTCCTATAATTCTAATGTAAAAATGAAATGTGTATCTGAAATGATCACTTTGGAAACCCAATGCAACCTATAAATTTCCTTGGAAAATATATTTTCCACCACAAGTGTATCATCCCTGATCTTTCTTGGTATAGTGTAACCTTAGTCAATTTATCAACTACCACAAGGATTACATCTTGTTGATGCCTAGTCTTAGGCAAATCCACAATGAAATCCATAGATATAACCTACCATTTTTGCATCATATATCATGTGGGTACAATTGCCCTACCGAATGTCAATGTTCAACCTTAAATTTCTAGCATTCCAAACATCTGGCAATAAATTTCATGATATCCCTTTTTATTCCAAGCCAATAAAATGTCTTTTCATATTCTCTCTCATTTTCGCATAATTTATCTCCTTAAATCACTAGTTTTGGGTATAACCACTCTATCCTTAAAACATAAGAAGTCATATTTTATACTATAATACTTATTTTTCCTAGGATTTCATTCCATTCTTCCTTGAATTTTAGTGCAATACTGATCATATAATTGCATCTTTATGACTTGATCCATCAAGTCCACATGACTTCGAGTTAGTGCTATAGGAAGTGTTTTATTTATAGTATTAAAAGTGGTTTCACATTTGTCTTTCCACTTAATATGTTTTCCTTTCTTCTAAAGGTTAGTGATGGGATATATAGTTTTTTAATAATCCTTCATAAAATACCTATAATATCCAATGTTACCCATGAATTTTCTTACATCAAACACATTGGTGGGTGTTGTCCAACTCAAGATGGCTTCAACCCTCATCAAATATACAATGTTTACCTTCAATATATGATATACCCAAAATATTGTACTTGAGAGACATAAAAGTCATTTGAACAATTTTTTATAAAGTTGGTTCTTTCTAAGAATTTCTAGCACAATCCTTAAGTGTTTATCATGTTCTTCCTTAATATGAGAGTATATCAATATATCATCCAAGAATACTAAAACAAAATGATCTAGATATCTTCTGAATATATTTTTAATCAAATTCATAAATGTTGTCAATTCATTTGTTAACCCAAAGGAAAACCTTATGAATTCATAATGCCTATATCTGGTCTTAAAATTCATTTATGAGTATCTTTCTCTTGAATCCTCAATTAATGTTATCCATAATTCAAGTCAATCATATAAAATAAAAATTGTAGGCTCTCACAATTTTAAACGATCAAAGGTTAGTTCTTAGTCAAGCAATACACAAGGTATTTATAACATTATGTCATCTCCCTTTGGACATTAGCACATATAAAAACTTTGCCCTTATAAACCTAACCTTAGGGTTAATTAAATTAAATTATAAATTAATTAAAAATGAAATTTTTATAATTAATTTAATAACTTTAAGGTTAATTAAATTAAATTATAAATTAATTTATAATTAAATTATTATAATTAATTTGTAATTAATTTAAAAACTTTAAGTCTTAACCTTAGACCCTTAATATTATAATAAAATATTTTAATATTATTTTCCTTAGGCCTTCCTATTGATCCTTTAGACCGTATCTTAGGTCTAGAAGCAATATTTCTCTTGTACTGCTTACTGAAACTGACTCTTCAGATATTTCTTTTTGCACTGCTCATTGAAACTGACTCTTGACATCAATGACAACAAACCTTGCTCATATTTCCAACAATATCCCCTTTTTTCGTTGATGGCAAACCATTTTCCTGTTACCATTTCTTTTACCTTTTTTAGTTATGCTCCCCTTGAGAAACTACTCCTCTTGACTGAATTCTCTCCCCCTAACTCAAATCTATTTCCATTTGACATCAATGGCAAAGGGTCAACTTTGGGGCTTG
Organism: Wollemia nobilis; assembly: GCA_028583015.1. Classification (NCBI taxonomy): domain Eukaryota; kingdom Viridiplantae; phylum Streptophyta; class Pinopsida; order Araucariales; family Araucariaceae; genus Wollemia; species Wollemia nobilis. Next base: position 1,990,197 of record JAQPPZ010002621.1, read on the forward strand.
GGGCTAAGAATGAGACTCTTAGCTTAGCCCCTCCCCCACATCTTCTTGAGTGGTTAATTTTTGGGTGGGAGTATCTCCATTCCCAGCATACAATGATCTTTATATATGTCCACCTTCTTCCTCAACTGATCCTTTTTATTCCTCTGACTATTCATGTTCCTGCTTATCTCTAGAAGTTCTACTCTACACCACTTTGTTGTATGCCCATCATTATTGCATTTGTAATACTTAATTTTGTTATTACTTAAAGGTACAAATTTCTTGGGGTTTCTTCTAGTGAAGCCATATCCATTCCTATCATGAATCCTGCAATTAATTGCCTTGTGACCAAACTAATTACAAGAGTAGTAATACCCTTGAAAAAGATGTATTTTTCTAAAATTCTTATATTTTTGTCTTTCATGTGTCCTGCACTATGTAGCCTTGTGCCTAAACCTGTGACATGAGAAGCATAATCCATTGAAACTACCTTGTATTGACCTCATTGGTCTCTTAGTCTCTTTTACCCTGTGTTATTTCATGTTCCATTTGTTCCTCATTTGTGCATTGTCCCTTTGCTTGTTGAAATTTCTATTGTTAAACTTATCCTTAGAAGTCTCACTCTCTCTTACACTCTCTTCTTTTGAAGCTTCTTATTCAATGAATATTGATATTGACTCCTCTCCTTATTCTCCTTGTACCTATTCAAAGCTAAGTTTTGTCTTGTTTGAGGAATATCTTTGTACCTTGATAATCTTATCCAAGTTCTTTGAGCTTCTACCAAACCTGTGTAGCTTGTATTTAGACTCTTTTAATTTCTTCCTTAATGAAGCTACTTCATTCTCTAACCTTTCACATTGTAAAACCTTTGCTTTTAAAATTTGTTTAAATCTCCTTGCCTTAACTATTGAGTTGGTTAGATCTTCTATAATATTTCCTTTCTCTTCATCACATTCTTGAAATTGAAGCTTGAGTTTTTAGTTCTATTTTCTTACCTTCCTTAATGAATCAAGGGCAAAAATAATCTCACCCTCATGATCAAATTCTCCTTTATCTGATTCTTCCTCTATTTTTTTACCTTTAGGATCATCTTAATTCCTTTCTAATTTATTTCCACTAGAGGTACTTACTTCTTATTCTATTGCCATAAGAAGACTTTCCTCTTCTGGATCTTCAAGTGTATCTTCATATTCATCATCACTGAAACTAAATGTATTCTATATACAACTATCATCAAGATGACCAAATTTACCACATATAAAATACTTGAGAATCATTGGTAATTTGTTTCTAACCACTTATTTTTCTTTTGTTAGAAATAGAAGTTCATCTTCATCATTATTTGAGTAACTTTCATCACTATCACTTGAAATCTTACCTACCTTTTGTGCATAGAAACTCTTCTTATACATTTGAAAAAATTCTTTTCTTTCTTGCTTTGTCCATCCCTGGTTTTCTTTTGGTACCTGTGTTTTCCTATTTTCTTGTTCTTATGATCCTCTTTTTCTTCATCATTGCTATTTCCAGCCTCTAGATAATCAAATGCATAGTGACCATATTTTTAATAATTGAAACATCTAACTAATTTTATACCTTTATATTTTCTTGGGTCTTTGTTCCTTTTGCAATAATTTGGTTCTTCATCACTGGATGACTCATTGCTTGAATATAAATTCTTACTCTTTATATTATTAGTAGCTTTGAAGGTTGCTTATTTCTATGTAATAGGTTCCTCTTTTATTCTCATCTCAATAAATGTGAGAATTCTATGTAATTCATCCCTTGTCAAAAGTTCAATATATTTTGACTCTTCTATGGCTGAAATATTTTCACTATACCTCTTTGGGAGTGACCTTAAAATATTATCACAAACATCTATTTGTTCAACTTTAAGCCCAAGTCTTTGCATGGAGTTAACAACCTCATCCACAAGAAGTAGATATGCAACAATGTTTTTTTCTTCCTTCATCTTTAGGTCTTCAAATATTCTCTTGTAATTTAACAAATTTTCCCTTTTGACCTTTTTGTCTCCCTTATACATATCTTTCAACTTATCCCAAATTTCATTTGTTGATGTGCAATGCATATCCTTTATAAAATTTGTTTCATGCAAAATTTTTAGAATTCCATTCATTGCCTTTGAATTATTCAGATGTAGGAGCTTACCATATTTATTTGTAGGTGGAGTAGCTGGTGGTATGTATCCATTCTTGAATGCTTCCCATATTCATTTACAAGTGCCATTAGGTGAATATTCATTCTCATACTCCAAAGTACATAATTGTTCCCATCGAACAATGGTGCTAAATTTCTTAAAAATCCATTTTGATAATCCATCTGTGTTCTTGAGAGCTTTTTCTTCAATTTGCTAAACTTTTTTGAAGGAACCTGCTCTGATACCAATTGAAGAACACAAGATTATACTGAGAGGAGGGGTGAACAGTATAATACCACTTTTTACTTTTCTTTTCTAAATAATATTATGCAATATATCAATGAAAATATCAACAAAAATAATAAAATCAATTCACAAATCACCACACACAATAGAGACACCAATTTAACATGGTTCACCTAATGTGGGCTACATCCATGGAGAAAATATTTCACTAAAATTTTCTCAACAAATCTCTTGGGAATACTTCCCTATTACAATGTTTATGGACCTTTGTCCAAAGGAGACATCAATACCCTAATAAAGTTTGTGGATCTCTATACATAGGAGACACCAATCTCTTTAACTGGTTAGTGGATATATATCCATATAAGAACTCCTTCTCCTCTACTCTGGATAGTGATCCTCTAGAATACAACTACCTCCACTACACTAGCTTGTGGATATATATCCATATAAGACTATATCCTCACTACCCTAGCTAATGGATCTATATCCACTAAAGACTACTATCCTCTACTGTATCACCTCTAAAGCTTGCTCTTATCTCTGTCTAAAATCTACACTAAACATAGTCCTTCGATCTAGTACAAATCTACTCAATATCTATCTCAAATATGCACTAAACATAGTACTTCAATCTAGCACAAATCTACTCAATCTCTATCTTAAATCTACACTAAACACAATATTTTGTTCTAGCACAAATTTACTCAATATTTATCTTGAATCTAGCACAAATCTATCCCAAAATATGCACCAAAATCTATCATAAAATATGTCATCAAGCCTTAACACAAAGCTTTATCCAATCAAAGATAAAATCGGTTAGATCTGCCCCAAACTTTAACTCGAGGTTTGAATAAATCAATAAATCAACTCTACTCACAAGTCTTCTCAAAGACTTACCTCAAATATATCCACAAATTTCCTCTAGAACTTACTCAAACTACTCTCAAGTCTTCACCAAGACTTAAATCAAATCTGCATTGTAAGCTTCCACAAAATATCACACTAATCTATCCACAAGTCTTCACCAAGAATTACCTCAAGTCTGCTCAACAAGTTCTGACTAGAACTTGTCCAATTTGCTCAACAAGTCTTCACCAAGATTTACCTCAAATTTGCTCACAAGTCCTCCCTAGAACTTGTCCAAATTTGATTGTAAGCTTCCACAAAAGCTCACACAAATTTGTCCTTAAGCTTTCACAAAAGCTTACTCAACTCAACTCAATCTATCACAGAAACCTCTTCAATCACACAAACAAGTTTTAGTTAGAATTTGTTTTGACCTCAAAAACACATAGATAATGGTTAGAGACTCGATATGTTTCACACTCACAAAAACTCACAAAATTCAACTTAATTTCTTCCACAAAACCTCTTCAATATCACAAGCAACTTTCGCTCAGAATTTTGTTTAACCATAGAAACATATAGAGAATTGTTAGAGACTCAATATGTTTCACACTCAAATAATATTTTATCTCTTTCTCAAATTAGTAAAGAAAAATTTGTTTCACAGAACTTGAACTATCACTCCAATGCTTTCAATAAATATACTCAATCAACTTCACTCAACCAATCACTCAAAGAAACACAACTTGCTTATAAATTCTAAACAAGTGTTTCAAAATGCTTTCAACAACTCACTCAATGGAACTCAAACCTTGAATCAAGATGATTCCAAATTCACACAAAACCCTAGTTCAAGCATATGAAAGATTACTCCAATATTTCAAATAATGCTTATCAAACAATCTCACATAACAATGATACTCATATTCTTTCACAAACCCTAGTTCAAGATAGTTCTCAATTTCACACTCAATTGCTCTCACAATCATTCACCAATCATGTATATGAAAACTCACTCAACAATATTTATCAAACAGTCCTTTTCACTCTAGGTTAGCATTCACAACATCCAACAATATTTCACTCACAAGGAAGATGTGCACATACCTTTTGTTTGATGAAGTTTTGACCTCAAAATCCGTCTCAATCACAATCACCCTCTTTTTCAATCTCAAAGGTTAGGTAGCAAAAACCTTCTCAAATTTTCATTCAAATATTCCCTCAAAATATTTCACCACACAAAACATTAATTCTCAATTACACCTTATACTATCCACAATTAAAAATGATTAGCAAAAATTAAACAACTCACTTCAACAACTAATTTTTCTTAATCCCCCTTAAATATTAAAATAGGAGATATTATAATATTATTTCCTTTATGCTTAGAATTAATCTTTCTCTTGTATTGCTTACTGAAACTGACTCTTGACATCCTTCCTTTTGCACTGCTCACTGAAACTGACTCTTGACATCAATGACAACAAACCTTGCTCATATTTCCAACAATGAATGTATCCTTCAAACTAGATATTTTTTATATGGATCCCAATGACTTAAGAATCTATGCTCCATTTTTTCTTATTGAGTGTATCCATTTTTTTTAGTCATAAAACTTATTAGCCTTATCATAGCTTCCTTTTGTACAGTAACATTAATTTTCCTTCTACCACTTCTTTAAAATATGCTAACTCTCCTTTTAATTCCTTTGCTCTTTATTTCTTCTACATATCTTATTAATGTATCCTTCAAACTAGATATTTTTATATGGATCCCAATGACTTAAGAATCCATGCTCCATTTATTCTTGAGTGTACCCATTTTTTTAGTCATAAAACTTATTAGCCTTATCATAGCTTCCTTTTGTACAATAAATATTAAGATGGAATTTCTAATAAGGAAGGCTTAAATATATAGACCTAAAATTTATGGAACATTTTCTAACATCAATATCATTCTCTCTAAAAACCTTTTGAAGTGTTATGATTTCACATCCATAAAAATGATAATGAAAATTTTGGGTTTTAAAAAAACATATTTCTCCCCACTAATTTGAAGCTAAACTTCCATATAAAGACCAAAAAAATTACCCTTCAAACAAAATAACCACAAATTATTTTCTTAACCAAACTGAAAGATATATCAAATTTTAATTTTTTGAAAAACCATCACTTTCCTTGTTCCAGACAACTGAATTTATAGGGTTATATATCTTTCAATACCCCTGAATTCCTTGATATGACCACTCATTTTGAAGTCCTTCAAATTTTGAACAAAATGGTATAAAAATTTTCTGAATCGTAAAAATTTTATTCAAAGATATAGATCCCAAAAAAACATTCTATTTTCTATCAAAAAAAAACTGACCAAAATTCTGCAATCCACAAAAAATAATTTCGAGTTTATCAAAAACATACTTTCACACTATTTGTTATGATATTATATTTTCATTAACATAAATCATTAAATAATAAATTATACGTCCATAAATGATTATCTATAATAACAAGGCATAAAAATATATATATATTAAAGATAACACCAATAATACTCCTTAAAAACAATAACTTCACAAAAACTAAAAAACCACACTATAAAAAAACAATTTAAGAAAAAACTTAATATAAATAATAATTACAAAAGAATACTTATATAAATATTCTATTATTTTTATATGGGCACAAGCTACTCTGCATGGTGCTTGCATGATTAGTTTTTGTCTTTGTTAGTTCTTTTTTGCGTCTTTCTTTTCTGATGGCCATAATATTAGGCTTCCATAGTTTACTTTGGCTGTATTCTAATGGAAGAGTAGGTCTTGGCCATTTTTGTTGTCAATTTAAACTTTTAGGGCTTGGCCTTTGTCCAGTTGGTCAGTGGACCCTATTTTGTAAAATGGTTTTGGGTCAACCAGTTAAAACCCGGTGTTAATTATAATATTCTCTTACTTACCAAAAAAAAATAATGTATAATATTTAGGATAGTATTTAGAATAATAATATCCATTTTGTACACACTTATCTTCTAATACTACCTTAGGGACTAGACAAATAGTATTCTCCTAGACACCCGATTAGCAGAGACTTTATAGATCACTATAAACAATACGCGACAATGTGGTATTATATGTTAGAAAAATTAACCCAGATTTCACGCCTGTGCCCAACTGCGCTCCGAACCTTGGGCGAAACCGGATTGCGCTCCAGACATGGGCGAAGTCGGACTGCGCTGCCGCAGTCCGGGATCCCGGCAAAGGGCTGACATGACGCCGCACCTACCCTCTGACAGATGTGACGCTTGTGCGGCGATTGGTCAAAAACCCTAGTTGAGGGCCTGTCAGAACCTGTCAGAGGACAAACCCCAATCCTCCTCTTCCCGCGGCTATATAAGGAGTCTCGGGTATTTCAGATTGTAGGAGAAGAGGAAGAAGAAGAGGAAGAAAAAGAGAAGGAGCAAGAAGGAGCAAGAGGCAAAGAAAAGTATCTCAGCGAGCAGTTTGACTCAGCTGATTAATGTCTGAGCAGCCGACTCGACATTTTGTCTGTTTAACTTATCCTGCAGAGCAGCCTGCAGATGATTGTAATTTCCTCGGTTGAGGAACTCTGTAACCCCCGTTTAATATAAATAAAGTTTGCTGTTTGTTTTCGGCATCTTTTAGGGTTTGCAGTTTGTTGCTCTCTGTTCCGGCGTTTCTCTCCTCTCATTCGGGTCTTGCCAAGCCAGGCAAACCTAGCGGCATCCGCGGAAGACGAAGAACTTGAAGGCCAGAGTTGGCCAAGTCTGAAGCTTGCAAGTCGTCGCCGTGCGAAGTTGGTCACCAAGCGAAGTTCGTCAACTCACCGCAAAAGCCGCGCTTCGGCAAGTGAAGGTGCGAAGTCCGCACCGTCGCGATCGTCGCACTCGAGAGTGAAATCGTGAAGTTCGCACTCGGGCGAAGTGCGCACTCGGCAGTTGCCCGCGCGAGTTCGCACCGCGCGCGAAGTGCACACTTGGCCTTGCGCAGTCCGCACTCGCGCGAGTGCGCACTCGGCACTTCTACCTTGCGAGTCCACACCGCACGCGAAGTGCGACTCGCACTTCGCTGCGCGATCCGCACCGCGCGTGAAGTGCGTACTCGGCTCGTGCGGACGAGTGACGGCTTCGCCCAAGGGGTGGGCGTCTCGCACTTCGCTCCCGGCGTGGAGTCGGCGGTGCACCTTGCGCACTCGAGCTCGGACTTCGCTCGCGCCCTTTCGCGTAGCTCGAACCTCTCGCCACGGCGGCGATTAAAAAAAAAATAAAATTCTTCAAATTGGTATCAGAGCTGATAGTGCCGTGACACGGAGATAGAAGCATGGCTTCCGAGAGAAACTCGCTGCAGTTGCAGATCCCGCGATTTAACGGCAAGAACTACGATTACTGGAGCATCCAGATGAAGATCCTGTTCGGATCTCAGGAGCTATGGGAGTTAGTCGAGAACGGCTACCCAGAACCGGCAGATGCAAAGAAGATCGGCCGCCCTCTCTCGAGCAGACAAGGATTTGTTGAAAGAGCACAAGAAGAAGGACCAGAAGGCCCTCTTCTACATCATGCAAGCGGTTGAGGAGACCATCTTCCCGCGGATTGCATCAGCCCACCAAGGCCAAGCAGGCCTGGGAAACCCTAGCAAGTTCGTATCAGGGCACCGACAAAGTGAAGTTGGTGAAACTGCAGATGCTCAGGAGACAGTTTGAGAACCTGCAGATGAGCGAGTCCGAGTCGATGAGCGACTTCTTCACCCGGACGACTGACATTATCAACCAGATGCGGTTGAATGGAGAAAATGTCCAGAGCCAGAGAATCGTGGAGAAGATTCTCAGAAGTCTCCCCGCGAAGTTCGACTCGGTTGTGATAGCAATCGAAGAGTCGAGGGATCTGACAACCCTCTCGACAGACGAACTCATGGGTTCATTGCAGACCCATGAACAGAGGCTGAGCCGTTCATCTCAGACCTCTCTGGAGCAAGCATTTCGGGCTCAAGCCTCAGTCCGAGACAGCGGCAGACAAGACTCCCACCACAGCGCTTCTAGTTCTCAAGGAGGGAGAGGCAGAAGTAGGCGTGGGAGAAGTAACAAGCAAGGAGGGAGATCAAACCCTCATGACGCTGAGCCAAGTTGCAACTTTCATCAGCAAGGAGGAAGAGGCACTGGCAGAAATCAGCAAGGAAGCTCTCAGCAGAAGAAGGACATGTCAAAGGTCCAATGCTACTACTGCAGTAAGTTCGGCCATTATGCCTCACAATGCAAGAAGAAGATGGCGAACGAGAATCAGCAGCAAGCCCATTATACGGAGGAACCCGAAAATGCGGCAGGAGGTAATGTACTGTTGACTTGCAGTATTGAAGAGGAGAGCAAGAAAAACATCTGGTATCTTGACAGTGGTTGCAGCAACCACATGACTGGGAACAGAGAGATGTTCTCACAACTGGATGAAACAGTCCGGTCCGAAGTCAAGATGGGGAACAACAACAAAGTTCCTGTGATGGGGAAAGGCAAGATCCTCATCCGCACCCGACACGGTGAAAGAAAAACAATTCAAGATGTTTTTTATGTGCCTGGGTTGAAGCACAATCTGCTAAGTGTTGGACAGCTTGTGCAAAAGGGGCACACTGTACTGTTTAAAGACGGTGTCTGTTCCATCAGAGACAAAGTCCATGGACAAATTGCAACTGTGTCCATGACGAAAAACAAAATGTTTCCGCTGCAGATTCGTAATGAATCATTGATGTCTCTCGAGTGCGCTTGAGAAAGATGCTACCTGGCCGTGGCATCTCGTATTCGGTCACCCGAGCTTCAAGTGGCCCGAATCAACCGCACAAGATGCGAATGGTGAAGGGTCTACCCTTGATAGAGCAACCGAACCAAGTGTGTGAAGGTTGCCTAGTCGGCAAGCAAGACAGGGATGCATTCCCTGTAGGACAGTCTTGGAGAGCATCACGGCCATTGGAGCTGGTGCACTCAGACATTTGTGGTCCGATGCAGACCACCACATTTGCCGGCAACAAATACTTCTTGACGTTCATTGATGACTTCAGCCGGAAGACTTGGATTTATGCCATCAAGTCAAGTCAGAGGCATTTGCCGTATTCAAGGAGTTCAAGGCTCGGTTGAGAAACAGAGTGGTTATTATGTGAAGACTCTCAGAACTGATGGAGGTGGAGAGTACATCTCCAACGAATTCCACAACTTTTGCAAGCAAGATGGAATTCGAAGGCAGTTCACTGCAAATACACGCCACAGCAGAATGGCGTAGCTGAGAGGAAGAACCGAACCATCATGGAAATGGCACGAAGCATGATGAAGGCGAAGGGATTGTCGCATGAATTCTGGGCAGAGGCTGTAACATGTGCGTCTACTTGTCGAACAGATGTCCCACCAAAAGCGTGAAGGACAAAATCCCTCAGAGGCTCTGGAGCGGAGTGAAGCCAAGTGTGGCTCACTTGCGTGTGTTCGGGTGCATTGCATATGCACATGTTCCAGAAGAGAAGCGACGAAGTTGGATGATCGAGTAGAGAAGTGCATTTTCACAGGGTACAATGAGCGTGCGAAGGCATATAGGTCCGTACAACCCTGTGACGAAGAAGCTCATCATCAGCCGTGATGTGAAATTTCTTGAAGATCAATCCTGGAATGGGAAGTCCGAGACTGGCCAGTTAAAGCCAGCAGAAGTTCAGTCTGTTGACTTGGAAGAAGGAAGTGTGCAGCCACCAGCAACTTCCAGCAGCAACAGCGGTGCCAGCAGTAGCACAGCCACTCCATCATGGTCGCCTCCACTTGTAAGCGTAATTCAAAACCTGAGGACACCTGCGAAGACTCGGAGCTTGCAAGACATTTACGAGGCAACCCGAACCCACATAGATGAAGAGCACTCTGACTTTGCATTCTTTACTGAAGTTGATCCAAAGAGAGTTCGAAGATGCAAGTCGAATAGAAGTGGGTGCAGGCGATGGATGAAGAGATAGCAGCCATTGAAAAAAATGAAACATGGCAGCTGACAGATCTTCCAGCAGGGAAGAAGACCATTGGGGTCAAGTGGGTTTATAAGACAAAGTTCAACGCCCAAGGAGACGTTGACAAGCATAAAGCCAGATTGGTGGCGAAGGGTTACAAGCATAAGTCGTGCATCGATTACCATGAGGTATATGCACCTGTAGCCCGACTTGACACAGCTAGGATGATCCCGGCATTGGCAGCCCAACAAGGTTGGAAGATGTACCGGATGGATGTCAAGTCAGCCTTCCTCAACGGAGTGTTGGAGGAAGAGGTCTACATAGACCAGCCACCAGGTTACGAAATTGAAGGCCAGGAGGGCAAAGTCCCGAAGTCGAAGAAGGCCCCGTACGGTTTGGAAGCATGCGCCCGAGCTTGGTACAATCGGATTGACGACTATTTTCAGGAGAATGGGTTTCAGAAATGCCCATATGAGCACACCCTGTACATGAAGACAAATGCAAGCAGGTGAGCTCATTATCGTCTGCTTGTATGTGGACGATCTGATTTATACTGGCAACAACAATGTCCTGTTCGACTCAGCTTCAGTAACAGCCATGAAGAAGGAGTTCGAGATGACGGACTTAGGGTTGATGAAGTATTTTCTTGGCATTAAAGTTGACCAATCAGCAGATGGCATCTTCATTTCTCAGGGCAAGTATGCGAAGGATGTCCTGAAGCGCTTCAAGATGGAGGACAAGAACCTGCCATCACACCTGCAGCCACAGGTTTGAAGCTGAGCAAGTTGGATACAGGGAGGAATGTCGACCCAACCCTGTTCAAGAGGCTAGTTGGCAGTCTGATGTATTTGACTGCAACTCGGCCAGATCTGATGTTCGGAGTCAGTCTGATCAGCCGTTTCATGGAGACTCCGAAAGACACGCACTGGCAAGCATGCAAGAGGATCTTGCGCTATGTCAACGGGACACGAAACCATGGCCTATTTTACGCCGTACAAGACCAGCTTGGAGCTAGTGGGCTTCACGGACAATGGATCGGGTCGGGCAAGATCGACGATCGGAAGAGCACCTCCGGGTATGCTTTCCATCTCGGATCAGGGGCAGTATCATGGGCGTCCAAGAAACAACCCATCGTTGCGTTGTCCACGACCGAGCAGAATATGTCGCCGCCACGTCGCCCGCATGCCGTGCAGCTTGGTCGCGAAGAGTTCTCGAGTGAACTGAACTTTCCTCCGGATGGTGCGACAACAATTTTCTCGTGATAACAATTCGGCCATTGCACTCTCAAAGGATCCCGTGTTCCATGGCCGGACGAAGCACATAGACATCCGGTATCATTTCATCAGAGAGCTGGTGAAATTTGGCGAAGTACAACTGCAGTTTTGTAGGTCCAAGGAGCAGCTGGCTGACATCTTCACGAAGCCTTTGAAGGAGGAAGACTTCAGCAGATTGCGAGAGCAGCTTGGAGTCAAAGCGCTCGTGAAATCAGGCTTAAAGGAGGGTGTTAGAAACATTAACCCGTATTTCACGCCCGTGCCCAACCGCGCTCCGAACCTTGGGCGAAACCGGATTGCGCTCCAGACATGGGCGAAGTCGGACTGCGCCGCCGCAGTCCGAGATCCCGGCAAAGGGCTGACATGACGCCGCACCTACCCTCTGACAGATGTGACGCTAGTGCGGCGATTGGTCAGAAACCCTAGTTGAGGGCCTGTCGAAACCTGTCAGAGGACAAACCCCAATCCTCCTCTTCCCGCGGCTATATAAGGCGTCTCGGTATTTCAGATTCAAGGAGTGTAAGAGGAAGAAGAAGAGGAAGAAAAAGAGAAGGAGCAAGAAGGAGCAGAGGCAAAGAAAAGTATCTCAGCGAGCAGTTTGACTCAGCTGATTAATGTCTGAGCAACCGACTCGACATTTTGTCTGTTTAACTTATCCTGCAGCAGGCACTCGCAGATGATTGTAATTTCTCGTTGAGGAACTCTGTAACCCCCGTTTAATATAAATAAAGTTTGCTGTTTGTTTTAGGCATCTTTAGGGTTTGCAGTTTGTTGCTCTCTGTTCCGGCGTCTCTCTCCTCTCATTCGGGTCTTGCCAAGCCAGGCAAACCCAGCGGCATCCGCGGAAGACGAAGAACTTGAAGGCCAGAGTTGGCCAAGTCTGAAGCTTACCGGTTGTCGGCGTGTGAAGTTGGTCACCGAGCTAAGTTCGTCAGCACGCTGCAAAAGCCGCGCTTCGGCAGCTGAAGGTGCGAAGTCCGCACCTCGCTGCGACTGTCGCACTTCGGCAGAGTGAAACTGCGAAGTTCGCACTTCGGGCGAAGTGCGCACTTCGGCAGCTTTGCCCCGCGCAGTTTGCACTGCGCGCGAAGTGCACACTTCGGCCTTGCGCAGTCCGCACTACGCGCGAAGTGCGCACTTCGGCACTTCTGCCTTGCGCAGTCCGCACTGCGCGCGAAGTGCGTACTTCGGCACTTCTGCCTTGCGCAGTCCGCACTGCGCGCGAAGTGCGTACTTCGGGCTTGTGCGGACGAGTGACGGGCTTCGCCCAAGGGGTGGGCGTCGTCTGCACTTCGCTCCCGAAGCAGGGAGCTGGCGGTGCACCTTGCGCAGCCTGGAGCAGTCGGACTTCGGCGACTGGCCGCCCTTTTCCTGCGCAGCTCGAACCGTCTGCCTACGGCGGCGATTAAAAATAAAATAAAATTCTTCCTTCATTATAATGGAAGTAAACGGCAAACTTAATACAGTCCCGCTCAAACGAACTAATCTGCAAGACCAAAATGTTGGGCAATAAAATCATAAATATTTTGAGGCATGACGGAGGTTATGGCTTAGGATCGATTCCTCCGCCTCCGCCTCCGCCATTGCCACCGTTCTTAGACATGAAATTGGTCTGGAAACTTCCGCTGGCATCCACTCCTGCTCCCCCGATCGGCGTCCCGGCGCTGGCTTTTGCTCCACCTCTCACTCGCACCTTCACCGCATTCGCACCCAAACACAAAAGCAAGATGATAAACATTTTAAACAGCCTCATTTTTTGCTTCTTAGCGAGACTTTCAACAAAAGCACATGCAAGTAGCTTTTCCCTGCAAATAATATGTGCCTAGACACAGATCAGGGACCTTTAAAATAATTTTGTGATCTGCGGCTCTAATTTCGACCTTTAAATATTTGTCCCTTGTTCTACTCATATGCGTAGCAACCATCAATAACTTCAAAGGCACGTTCACTAACGTGGTGGTTTTCGTACGATAAAAGTTTTCGTTTAGCTTTGCTTTTCTTGTGGCAAAAGATATTCCTTGAGTGTGCAAAGAGTTATCTCGTTAGCTCTCATTATAGTTTGAGTGGGTAAAGGTTGGAGTATAACAATGAAATGTAACGATGAGTCGAAGAGGTTAGACGTAAAAAGATAAAATTGGAATGTTTTTTACATTCCATTTTAAATATAAAAAACAATTTAATAATATAATTATATGTCAATTTTTTTTTTGGTAAATATAATTTTTATTTATAAAAAGATGAATATTCAACCTAAAAGTTAAAATTCTCATAGAAAAAACACATAAACTTTACTAAAGGAAAAAGCACCTATCTAGCCTAGACGAGTATGATCGCGACCTCCCAACTACATTACTTGCCGGTTACGAAATTCTAGATATTTTTTTGGACGAACATACAACTAATGATAGGTTTGTATCTGTAACATCTTATATTCTCTGGGTTTACTAAGTGAGAAAAAGACTGGTATATATATATATATATAAAATAGTAAATCTTTTAAATGTATATTTAAATTTTTATTATTTTATTTTAATATTATATAAAATAAAAAATTAATTAATCTACACTGAAAGAAGCTTAATTACTTTGTTGTTCAATAACACCAATGTTATGACATCCATCCAATGGATAAGCTTTATTATGAAAATTGCTCTTACAAGAAGGTGACAATCGGCCACCTTCTTTAATATAATCAAAAAAACGAAGAAACCCTATATGTATATTTATTATTATTATTTTAAATTTAAAAGACATAGAGTCAACAATATCAGAAGATTAGGTTTTTCTTTTACCTTCTATCTTTTATTTTTATAGAATAACCTTATTTTTAAGGACTTTAGAACATTTAAATTATTATTAGTCTTTAGTGAATGTGTAAAATGTAATTACCTATATTAGTATGATTTTATTCATATAGAGAGGTTTTTTCCTAATTGGTCTATTTTGGTAAGTATTTACTCGAGTGAGGGAGAGTTAGAGAGGTTTGGGATTAGAACTACCTAGATTTATTTTTGTTGTTTTATATGAAATCAAAACATTGTCAAAATGTTTTAGTTCTAAATCTCATTTCTTCCTTTTAAAATAAGGCTATTTTTGGCATTTGTTTGAGATCTCAAAAGTTACATATGTTGGTTACTATTAATATGATAAAAATTATTCGTAAGAAATTAGAGAATTGGAAATTTTGGAAGCAAAATATTCATACTTAATTTAAAACATATATTGTAATGTTTCTTTATATTCTATTATCAATTTTACATAAAATTTCTCACAAATTGAATTCAAAGTAGGATATGTATTTTCTTCTATTTGTGATAAAAAAATATTTCAAACTCTGAATATATCCTATAGATATAAAAAATCATACCTTTTATGGTGTTTATCCTAATAAAAAATCATACATTTTATGGTGTTTATTCTATAGATATAAAAAAGCATACTTTTGTGGTCTTTATTCTAACAAGAAATATCTTAAAAAGATAAACTTGTTCATATGAAAATTGGTTAATCCAGTTATTTAATTTACTTATCATTAAAAGACTTTTTAATTTTTTCCTTTATCAATGCATTAATTCAAAATAAACATGAGACTGAATTAGTTTTCTCTTTTACCTTCCATCTTCTGCCTTTTTTATATAAAGTCTTTTTTAAGGATTTTAGAGAATTTAAATATTATTATTCTTTAGTGAATGTGTAGAATGTAACTATTTATATTGGTATGATTATATATATAGGGTTTTTCTATCTAGTGTGGTATACTTATCATGTAAATTTGATAATTGATTATAAAGAAACATTACAATATATGTTTTAAATTAAGTATAAATATTTTACTTCTAAAATTTCCAATCCTATAATCTCTTACAAATACATTTTATGATATTAATAGTATTCTAGGGTAATCAAAATCTGTGATTTTTGAGATCTCAAACAAATGCTAAAATAACCTTATTTTAAAAGGAAGAAGTGATATTTAGAACTAAAATATTTCGATAGAGTTTTGACTTCAAATATCATTGAAAATAATCTTAAGAGGATCTAACTATAATCTTGCTAATAAATGAAAGAAATAAAAAAGTTCTAAAGAACTATACAAATAACTCCTATGGAGAGATGTGGATGAAGCTTATATGTGTATACTCTATTTTACTAACCTAAATAAATAGCTAAGTAAGTACATAGAAATAAATATATATTTATATATAAAGAAAATATCAAGAGATAATAAGGAAGATGATTTATTTCATATTTTAACAATAAAACAAGAGGATTTTAGATAGTAATATCTATAAATGCTACACCTTCATGTTCGTACCAATAAGGATGCATATTGATGTCTTTGATGAAGGTGTTTGATTTCATATTCACTATTTCCTATTACCTGTGGCAACATTATAACTGGTGCCTATTGGAAATTTTAGAACTAGCACTACCACTATCTAACTATATCCACATTGTGCTTAGTCTTATGGAATAATTAAGGCTCTAAAGGCTATCAATATAATTTTTTTCTCTTACAAAGAAATAGAAAACAAAATAACATTTTATGTTATATGAGGAAGATATTCTTAATTTGATTATAAGTGGTCCATCTCCCTTAGTGGAAATGTTAAACTATTTAGATTATTGGAGAAGAGTGTGATCTCATAAATTCTAGTATATTTGGTGTGTGTATGTGCAAGTGTGGGCATGCATTTGTTATAACTAGAATGACACAATCATGACTCACTTTTTATCATATGTATTGTAGGATCCAAAACTCAATGATGAAGGGGTCAAGTAGGATATGAGTAACTAAAGAGTGAAAGTTACATATTGCATTATAGAGGATGCTTAAATATGCGTCAAAGAGAATCAATCAATTACAACAACCAAAGTGCTTCCAAATCTAGATGAGTGTGATAGTTTGGAAATAGACAAGGAAAGTGATAACTATTAACAAACTAATACATAGATGGCTAATAATAGGTAATCCACTAGCTATCTTAGGAGCTAACAACTAATAACTAGGAGGTTGACTAAAACAACCTACCAACTAAGAATCCCACATGAGCAATGTGATCACACATTATTACAAGCAGTAATAAATTATTCTAATGCAATAAAATATATCTAATCTAGTGCCTAAGATAGTTGATATCATCATCATATCTCCCAATAATATAAACATTAGACTCAAATACTTTTACAATAGAAGTGGGAGGGTAGGACATCAAATGCTAAAGATATATCCTACTTGCTAGATGGATCAAAGATTGAAATGCCACATCGTCATATGGCTAGAAAATATTGATGATGCCCATTTGTACCTATGATGGAATTCTATGTTTGCTCATAAATTTATCGATAACTCTAGAAGGAAGAGAAAGTCGATGAGGACCAATAAAATATTGTTGATATTGTTAAGTCTTTTATTAAAAATGAGCAAGAGGAGCAATAGGAGGAGGAGTTAATGATGAAGCAGTAAACTCCCCATGAGAAGGAGGATATGGTGTAGCTAGTGTTGGTGTATCATGTGGTCTATTTATGATAAATGTATTCTTTTATGGCTAAATGGGGTACATAAAAGTGTGGTATACTATAGCAATCCCATTGTTTTTTTTTGAAAATTTTGAAAAAACTTGTATTAAAACAAAGATCAGTTACATAAGGGAGAAGACCCTTCCCAGTCGAGAACAAAGAAAACACAAGATTACAAGGCACGAAAACACAACACAAACCACCTTTGACCGCAAAAATCCAACAAGTCATGAAATCGTGACATGTGATATCGTGGCAACTAACCATCCTTGACCGTGACGGAGCACCATGTCGCAAAATCGTGACATGTCGGGATTTTGTGACAACTATCCATCCTTGGCCACGATGAAGCAACAAGTCACAAAATTGTGACATGTCACGATATCATGACAACTATCCTTCCTTGGCCGCGACAGAGCAACATGTCGCGATATCGCGACATGTCACGATATCACGATAATAATCCTTCCTCGACCGCGACAGAGCAACATGTCATGAAATCGTGACAACTTTCCTCTAGTGGCCGCGATGGCGTAACACGTCATGATATCGCGACAACTTTCCTCCCATGGTCGCAACTGTGCAACATGTTGCGATATCACAACAACTTTCCTTTGAAAACCGTGACGGTGCAACATGTCACGATATCATGACAACTTTCCTCCATTGGCCGCAATGGCGCAACATGTCGCGATATCACGACAGCTTTCCTTCAATGGCCGCGACGGTGAAACATGTTGCGATATCATGACAACTTTCCTCCATAGGTCGCAATGGCACAACATGTCACGATATCGCGATAGCTTCCAACCAAAGGCCATGATAGTGCAACATATCGTGATATCATGACAACTTCCTTCTAAAGGTCGCAACGGTGCAACATGTCGTGATATCATGACAGCTTCCCTCCAAAGGCCGTGACGGTGCAACAGGTCACGAAATCATGACAGCTTCCCTCCAAAGGCCATGACGGTGCAACATGTCATGATATCGCGACAGCTTCCCTCCAAAGGCCGCGATGGTGCAACATGT
The DNA here is from genome assembly GCA_028583015.1 of Wollemia nobilis. Taxonomy (NCBI): domain Eukaryota; kingdom Viridiplantae; phylum Streptophyta; class Pinopsida; order Araucariales; family Araucariaceae; genus Wollemia; species Wollemia nobilis. The sequence goes on from JAQPPZ010002621.1 coordinate 2,008,219, forward strand.
TGTAATATCATGACAGCTTCCCTCCAAAGGCTGTGACGGTGCAACATGTCATGATATCACGATAGTTTCCCTCCAAAGGCTGTGACGGTGCAACATGTCACGATATCGCGATAGTTTCCCTCCAAAGGTTGTGATGGCGCAACAGGTCATGATATCGCGACAAAAACCACCCTTAGCATTTTCTTTGCTCATTGTCTCAAGGATCTTTCAAGACCTTGCCTAATCACCTCATCCTCCAAAGGCATGTCACTGTGCAGCTGCACCCCTACCTCTTTCTCAGCACCCATCTTCGCAAGGAAATCGGTCACTTTATTTAAATATATACTCACATAAACGGGGATCACATCATCTAATTCCCTCCATAGTTCCTTGATTTGAGAGACCAAAATCCTCAACCTCCATGCTTTCGAAGTAAAGTTCCTCATGCAGTCTAGAGCGCCAACCAAAATTTGAGAATCAAATTCGAGAATTATCCTCTTGTGGCCCTGATTAACTGCCCAGATGGAAGCAAATTTGATAGCAATGGCTTCTGCTTCATTGTTTGTGGCTCTTACCAAGCCTTGCAGTTCCCAATAGAGCACTGAACCAGCATGATCCCGATAAACAACACCAATTTTTGCACTACCCGGATTGCCTTTTGCAACTCCATCAGTATTGATTTTAATCCAACCTTCTGGGGGTGGTTTCTAGCTAGCTTTGTCCTGTCTCTCTTGCTATTCAACTCCCTCTTCCAGTGGCCCAGGACAAACCTGAATTTTCTCTTTAGCATAGACAGTAACAGTTTCTGTGACTTTGCTCCAGATGACCTGCCAAACTCCATCTAGCGAGGAGAAAGTTTCTCTAAAAATATGAGCATTTCTCTCCAACCACACTTGCCACCAGATGAAAAATAAGCCAAGCTCCCAACCAATTCGAAGAGCTTTAGATTTAAATCTACCCCTCTTCCATATTTCCTAAATATTGGTCCGATTCAGATCACCATTAACCTGGAGTTTATAGTGAGAGAACCATCGCTTCCAAATCTGACACGTGAAAGGGCACTCAAACATCAGGTGATCAGTTGTTTCCTCATTCTTGTGGCATAAAACACACTGAGATGGACCGATGATTCCTCTACTTTTGAGATTGTCAAAAGTGAGAATTCCATTATGCATAAACTGCCAAGCAAAGAAGTTTACTTTCGGCCAGCCCTTGGAGTGCCAAATCTTTCTCCAATCCTGAACCAAAAAAGAATGTGGGGGAGGCTCTAGGAGGATCTTGTCGTATTCGTCCTTCACTGTATATACACCAAGGTTCCCATAGCCCCAAGCTAATTCATCCTCCACGTCTCTCCCTGTGAGAAACCTTTCGATCAAGATTTTGGTCAAGATGGGTGCCAGCTCTGGAGGGAGTAATTGGCCACTCCTCCAACCTCTTAAACTTCTTAAACTTATACTCCCCCATTTGACTAGTGTTGAAATAACTTTCAATTTGGACCCAACCCTTAGCTTCTATGGTGGATTTAATTGGTTGTAATTTGGGGAACTCAACAATGATGGGTGGGTACTGGTCCCATGAATCAATCCAAAAATGTGCCTTCTCCCCTCTCCCCACTTTCCAAAATAATTGGTCTTTAATAACCTGAGATCCAAGCTTGAGAGCCTACCACACTAAGGATCCAATACCATCTAGAGGGAAATGGCCCACCTCATTGGGGTGAACATGACCCAAATATTTACTAGTCAGGATTCTACTGAATAAGGAGGTTGGTTGGGAAATCCACCTCCAGTACAGTTTTCCAGCCAAAGCTTTATTATTAAGCTTGGAGCTTCTCGATCCCAGCCCTCCTTTTTCCTTGGGCTGGCTAACTTTATCCCAACCAACTAAGGCCCATTTCCTCTCCCCTTTTGCTCCTTCCCATAAAAATCTTCTAGCAATTTTGTCCAGCTCTTTCCATATAGTATGTGGGGCAACCAAGATAGAGAATTTATAAATTGGCATGGCCTGAATAACTGATTGTAAGAAAGTTAATCTACCCCCATAGCTTAACCATTTATGAGACCAATGATTCATTCTATCTTTGATACCATCCAAAAAATCCTTCCAAATATCTATTTTTAATTTTTTGAAATGCAAAGGAACCCCCAAGTAAACCACTGGAAGAGAAGTCCTTGTGAATCCCAAGATCTCTATAACTCTATTCTGTAGCCTTTGGTCAAGATTGAAAAAGACCACTTTGGATTTTTTATCATTGATGACTTGGTTTGAAGCCCTAAGGTAGACATTAAGAGTATCTCTGATTACTCTAGCTTCCCTGAAGTTGGCCACTCCAACCAATCCTGTATCATCCACAAACTGTAAGTGAGTCAAAATTTCCTCACCCACCTTGATACCTGTTAGCAGGCCTTGATGTCTTCTCCTCAAGAAAATTCTACCTAATCCTTCAGCAAAAATGAGGAAAAGATAGGGAGAGCAAGGGTCCCCTTGACAAAGACCACGTGTGGCTCCAAAAGGTTACGAGGGAAGACCCTTGATTAAAACAGAATAAGAAGGCGTAGAAACACAACTCATGACCCAATCTATCCAGTCCTAAGAGAAACCAAAGGCTGCCATCACCTTTGACAAGAAACTCCACTCCACCCTATCATAAGCCTTTGACATATCCAGTTTAATGAACATTCCTTTATTACCAGATTTTTGCATTGTATGGATTGCCTCCTGAGCGAGAACCACCCCATCCAAGATTTGTCTACCCTCTACAAAACCCCCTTGCTCTGAGGAGATAATGTTATGAAGGAGAGGTTTTAGCCGTTCAACCATTATCTTTGTGATTATTTTATAAATCAAGTTGCATAAGGCAATAGGTCTGAAATCAAAAATATGAGCCCCCTCCTCCCATTTTGGAATTAAAGTGATGAAGGTATGATTTAATGCCTTAAACATTCTTTTATTAGTTCTGGACTCCTCTGTGACAGCCAAAACATCCTCCTCCAAAGTATCCCAAAAGGCCTAAAAAAACTCAATAGGAAAGCCATCTGGACTTGGAGATTTGCCAGTGCTCATTCCAAAGACCACATTCTTCAATTCATCTCTATCAATGGGTCTAAGAAGGGTCTGATTTTCTTCTTTAGAGATAACATAGGGTATGACATTAATAACTTCATTTTGAGCCTCTACATCTTGCTCCATACTTTCCTTAAAAAGTTTAGAAAAATAATCCATTGAATGGGAATGCATACCAGGAAGAGTATCAAAGGAGTGTCCATTCTCATCTTGAAGGGCTTCCATGTTATTCATCTGTCTCCTAGCACAAGCTAACCAATGGAAAAAATTGGTATTTCTATCACCTTCTAATAACCAAGTGTTTCTTGCTCTCTGTTTCAAGTAAGTCTCCTCTTGGTTATCAATGTCCTCAGAGGCTTTATGCAAGGCATCATCCTTGGTTTTGAGCTGCTCTGTAATTGTTCCTTCCCTAAAGTGTTTTTGAACCTCATCCCATCTGGCCACCAAGGGAGCTCTTTGGAGCTGGAAATCTGACTTATTAGCTTCCCTCCATTGTTTCAGTTGAACTTTGACAAAATGAAGTTGTTTGTGGAATCTAAACGTTGATGTCCCAAAAGGTAGACGGACTTCTTCCCACCACTACAGAATTTTCTTTCGAAGATCCTCCTTTTGTAACAAAAAATTCTCAAATTTAAAAGGTTTGTGATGCTGCCCTGTCATAGTCCCTCCCTCCAACAAAATGGGAAAGTGATCTAAAACTGGACCCTCCAAAATCTAGAATTTAGTATTCCACTTTACAAATGCCTCCTCTGAGACCAAAAAATGGTCTAGCTTTACCTTCCTACTATGTGGCTCCCTCCTCTTATTAGTCCAAGTAAAGTAGGTTCCAAGGCCTTTAATATCCACTAAGTGAAAGGCCTGGACTTGGGGAATCAGAAGCCGATCCCCTGGATCCAAAATTGGGGTCCCACCTTCCTGATCTTGAGCAGATAATTTAGCATTAAAATCCCCAGCAATAATCCAGTCTAAATATTCCCTTGAGGACCTCATGTTATGTACAACTTTCCATTGGAGCCTCTGGCCATCAAGGTTTTGAGCCCCATAAAAATTTGTGATTAAAACATGTTCAGTCGTGACATTATTCCTAAAATGAGATGTGAGAACACCCCTCCAAGCTATATGTTCTATTGCAATCCATTCCAGAGGGTTCCAAAGAGTAACAATCCCCCCTAAAGAACCTTGGGCAGCCACATCCATATGACCAGCGTCCCTCAAGATTCTATTAATTGTTTTACACATAAGATCTAAAGACATTTTTGTCTCTTGGATAAGCAAAAAATCTGTTTTACATTTTCCTAAGAGTCTTTGAACAACATATTGATGGGTTCTACTATTTAAACCCCTAACATTCCAAGATTGAATAATCATTGAAAACCTTGAGAGCAGTAAGAATCAATTGTCCTCACCGATCCTCCAATGATCAGCTTGTCTCCTTGAACTGCTAGCAGGTCCTTATTTGATTTTCTGCCCGCTCCTTGAGAGTTGCTATTTTTGGATCTCTTTTCCACCTAAGTTATGCCTAGGGTGGCTGACCTTTCTCTGTTATTTTTTGCAATTCCCATGCTGACATCCTTAATTACTGGCTACGCTTGGGAGTGCACTATCAATGCCCCTGCATTCTCTGACTGCGGTAACTCAGTGGACTCAATAACCTATTCTAAGATAGGGGGAGATGAAGGAGAAGCATGAGTGTGGATGTTATTGTCCTCAATATTCCCATTCACTCCTTCCATGACTTGATCCTCTTGATCCACTAGTGTCTTAAAAATTTCATATCTATTGGTTGGCTTGAGTTGTGATTGCTCCTTACCATTTTTCTTTTGCTTTCTTCTTCTTTTGGGCTGTTCAAAGCCATATTTCTAAACATCATTACCCTGAAGAGTATTGGATGGTTCTTTGGTAAGAGTAGACTTACCCTCTCTGGGGCGATTTGGCATTCCAAGCGGGGCCTCCATTTTTGTGTTCAAAATATTTGGACAAAATCGGGCCAAATGCCCATGTTTGTGGCAAACTCTGCATCTAAAGGGCAGAGCCTCATAATCTAGCTGTTGGATCCAAGATAGTCCTACCAGTTCAAGTTCCACCTCTGTCGGTAGAGGTTGGCTAATATCCATTTCCATGCAAATTCTTGCAAAGACAGTTGTGTTACCTTCTATGGTGTCCTTGGAGACGCCTAGATGTCTACCGAGGGAGTTACCGATCATTTCCAGAACCTGCTCACCCCAAAACTCCATTGGAAGAGCGTACAACTAGATCCAAATCGGGACAACCGTGGGTTCAATACGAGGATCAAAACCCACTCTCCAGGGTTGAACAAATAACCCTGTCGGACCGTGGTTCCTCTTTTCTAATTCAAAAGCCCTGTTTCTATAGGCTAGAGAAGAAAAACTAAAAATGAAATACCCATTGTTAATAAACCATAAGGAGTACTCACCATGAGGCTCCCAGTTTTGTCTAACCCAGGTATGCAAGAAATTCAGGGTAGGGCAGATACCCATGAATTTACAGATCAGATCATGGTTAGCTCTGTATATGATTGTGTCTTCGACCATCTTTGGCTCGATGACAATCTTGGGTCTTGAGACGGATTACAAAAGGCATCCATTAACTCGATGTGTTGTTGAGCTCTTGCTAGCATTCTTGAAGAGCATATGAAGAGTATTTTTCTGAGCTTCGTCATTGGAAGACGAAGAATTTTCTTTTAGCAATTCAGCGTAAGAGCTCTTTCTCCCAGAGAGAGGGTCTGGAGGAGACCCCATTGGGCCCTCCTGGGGTAGCAGACTTTCCTTCAGATCCATAGTAACCAGAAAAACACTACGACAACCCACCTAATGCCCTGGATTTTCCTTCGCTCCACAAACCCTAGAACATCGCCTGTCGCCTGCTCAAAAATTTTCTCGCCAGTTCGCTCCCATAGCAATCCCATTGTTACCAAACCCAAAGAGAGATTAATAATAAAAAAATATGCATTTACAATAAGTTAAGATCACATAGTTAAGGTTCACATAGATATATGAATCAAATTTAATGTTCATAATAAGTAAAGAACACAATTAGTGTTCACATAGATGTATCCCAAATTTCTTTTTCTCTTCAAGGTATACCACAACACTCAAGTGATCAGGATGTGGCCACATATTCTTTTTATTAGGAGTTCATATTTATATACCTTTGTAATATAAAGTATGCCTTAATGATTCCCATAAATTTTTTATCATTCTTTTTTAATGTAAGACCATTTGACCATAGCGTAGGGTTTATCCATTTTAGTCCATCAAAAGTGAATGCCTTTCTCTATCCATACATAAGTCCATCTATGTAGGATCTTGATTTAATGCCTTAAAGTATGCTTAATTATCATACATGCTAATTAATGTAATTATCACTATATATGATAAATAGACCCGCTCCTCCCTATTCAAGGTTGTAACACAAACTTGCAATAATAATCCTTACCTCCACAATAGGATATTTAGTCCAAGCCCCCCCGCTTAGGACTTTTTCCAAGCCTACCCACTTTTGAGAACCCTCTGGGCTACCACCTAGGGTACCTCAATCTCAAGAGGACTTTGTTGTTGCTACAACAACTCCACTCAAGTAATGGGATCCTTTTTGTTCAAAGTTTTAATGAAGTTTAAAGTTTCATACTAAAAATTTGATCTTATTCATTAATCATTAACATTATATATAGTATTAATCCTTGTCTAAACATTATCATTGCATAATTAAGATAGCATATGATTTCTATCTAAAGAAACATGTCATTTAATCATAAAATAACCCAACTTCATTACATGATTAATCTAAAAGAATATCTCCAAGATAACATTTCATAAATTCCATTTCTTTTTCACAAAAGGTAACTATTGTCCTATTTTATCTCTTTCAAACAATAATAAAATTACATATTAACAAAAGGATCCTCCATCAAGATGAAATCTAGAATCCATAGTTTACAATAATACCCCATGATAAATAGGAGCTTTAATACATAATTCTTTCACATCTTTCAAATGCAATATCAAGAACATGTAATGAAGTATAAGTCTTGTTTAGTCCTTCATTTTTGTCTCTTCCTGTATTATGATGATGGTGTAAGAGATCAAGATAGCTCTTATTTTCATGAGTATGCAACAAAATATGCAATTGCTAAGTAATATTTCATTTGCAATATGTGCACATGCTAAAATAATACCACAATGCAACCATGCATTTATCATTCAACAACACAAAGAGGAAACCCCATAATTTCCCCAAGAATGGATTTCCCATCCATTCTTCCCAAAATAATCATTTTTCCATAAAAGAATATTTCTCCCTTATAGAAATAATTCTTGAAAACAACCTTAAGCAAAATCCATAAGAGATTTCACAAGCAATTGTGCTTCAAAATATTAAGCAAAAGCCATAAAATATTTCATAAAACAACCATGCTCATTAGAAATCATTTTTCATATAGAAAAAACAAAGAAAGAACCCCATAATTCTCTCAAGAATGGATTCCCCATCAATTATTACCAAAACAATTTAGCAATTCAATATTTAAACAAGTGTATAGAAATATCACAATATTTTTTAATCAATTCACATAGCAATAGATTCCAATTTATTCTTTGCCAATGAGAATGTTTAAAACTTAACTAAGAATAGATTCTCCATCCATTCTTTCCCATTAAGTATGATCAAAACTCAACTAAGAATGCATAGCTTTGAGAGGATCCCATACTCATCTCAAGAAGATATTCTCCATATATTATTTTTCAAAAGGTATTTTCAAGCTTAAAATAGAATGCATAAGCTATTTCTCTCTATAGAAGACTTATGATCCATTTCTCAAAAAGCAAACATACATTTTATTCATCAAAAAAGCATATAAACATTTTCCATAGGAAACATCCATCAATAGCAAATCATAAGCATTTTTCTTAGCCTCTAACCCTTTATAGAAGGACATAAGTTTCATATAATTCTTATAAAATATGAGATCAATTAATTATTAGGCATCAATGCTACATTTTCTCTAAGTTGTATGCATGACCCAATTTGCTTTAAGTTATTCATAACTCATCCAACAACACAAATATCACATAAAAATTATGGGTAAGGAAAACATGGGTTCTATCATATTTTTCAAAACTTTCAAAAAATTTAGTGGTCAACAACAAGTTAAAAAAACAATAGCCAATTTTTTTGATTCAAACAGCTAATAGTCATAGTCCATAGGGTCAATAGGTTATGTGCCCACTAATTGGTACACATAGTCTTGTTCGGAAGGCTCTCTAGTACCTCCAACTATTTTTACCAAAAAACCTTGTTTATAGGCTTCCTTGACCACTATTGGTGGTCAGGTAATAAGGGTGCTTCCCCCTTATACTATACTTTTGAACCCCCATACCATCAGTGTGGGATAACTATTTTAAACATCAACAAAAATATTTTAATCATCTAAATGAACAAGCACATTACCAACAACACAAATTAGTGCCATGTGGCAAGAATATAGTTAGAATGCAATAAAAGCTAAGATATGGGTCAATAGTAATGATGTGCCAATACCTGACACTAATAAGGTGGCCTTGAGTAGAGCTTATCCTAACCATTGATTGGTGGTCATTTCAAAGGGGAGATTTTCCCATCATAAGAAACCATTACACATACCCATAATCAATGTGGGATAAGTATTAAAGAACTTAAACTTTAAAATAGCTTGTACAGGTCAAAGTGAATTGATAATACCAAGGTCAACATATAGAAACCTACCAAGTGTCAACAATGCAAAACCTCCCATTGATCTGTTAGGCATCTAACAATACCTCCAACTGGTGCCTATGTATAGCCCCAACTAGAAGGCGCACTTGACCACCACTAGTGGTCGACTAAGAAGGGAAGCTTCTCCCTTCTTAAATCAACATAAAGCCTCCCCATGAACCATGTAGGATAATTACCCTAGGAACATTCTAAAATTATTTCATCCATCCATAGAATTTGACCATTTGTGCCACATGTCAGGGTGATATCAACAACAATGGACGGTTAATAAGACTAAGGTTTATTTTTTTAATTTTTGACATTAATCTCTATGAGATTTATGATTAGCACTATGCATCAAAGCACCCGTACAAATAGGAAGGGACATTGAGATAATTAAAAATAAATAATTTTAAGTTCACTAAATCATTATTCGTGGAAGGAAACTTCTCCTGAGACTAGGGTGACTATAAGACTTTGCCCTAGCTATGATTGCACTCAAGCAAGAGGGATGACAATGATTTACAATACCTTGAGCTAAAATTAATTAGATGTTATCATGATATGTCTTCCAAAATGATAGCAAGGGGAGGTGGTGTTTGGTTTTTACCTAAAGTTGAGAACATGAACAATAGGGAGCCATTTGAGACATGGTTTCAAAACAAACCATCCCAAGGCCAAATCAAGGCCTAGGTGGATGGTTCGTAGATGACTAACAAAGGCACATTACAAGCAGCAAAATAATAAATCTCTAAAATAATGGATTTCATCAAATAAATAGGATAAAATCAAACCTCCCAAAATTATTCAAATATTCTTTTTTTAATTGCAAAAATGAGGGCAGAAGGACAAGATTCAACCTAAATACTAGCTCAAAATCTAATTCCAATCGAATAGGTTTTCTTGCTTAACTCCAGATTATCCTTCTTCCTATTTGAGCCTCCTCTAAAAAGTCACCCTTTTCTTCCTGAAATACCTTCCTTATAAAGTCACTCCTACCTCTCCATGAATAAGATTCTTCTCTATTTAAATAGTCTTTTGGACCTCCACTAAGATAAGAGAAATATTTTCTCTTATAAAGAAATATTTAGCCCATGCTATATAGTTTTGAATGAGAATAAGTGATATGTAATTTTAACTCCCCTAAAGGTAAGGATAAAGGGCACTTTGGGGGTTCCAAATCGTCCCAATTAAATAATCCTTGCCCATAAGATAAGATAAGAGGAAATTCCCATTTTAAATAAAATATAATTTTCAAATATAATGCAAAGACATAGGGGGGAAATGTCTTATAAAATATTAATAAATTTTGTTCATGGAGAGTTATACAAATTAAAAATACTTTTGATCCAATCAAAATTAAACACCTTTTTTTTCCTTTTTTAAAATTTGCACAATACAAGATAATCAATTAAATTGGTTTACTCTAATTAATATCCAAGACTAATATTAATTATTAGTTGGATATTAATTTATTATGTATTTGATAAAGCCTTTATATTTATGAAAACCTAATTTGATGAGTCCTTTGCTAGGCCAATTTTACAACAAGAAATTTTAGAAAATGAAGCATTGCATAATTTAGAGCAACCATCGACAACCACAAGTGATCATAAAACACAAAGCAAGTGATACATCACCAATCCAATTGTCTATGTCCTTATTGAATGTTTATGGTAACTTCTAGGTTACCAACCTCTACCTATGGATGCTTGGATTGATTATGATCACCACCAAATATCATCATGAATGCGTCTACATGTAGTTAAACTCTACCCTCAATAAGTCTTACCCTTGAGCCGTTGACATATAGATTGTGCATCACTTCCATTTTTACCTTTATTGTTTGTGGTTGTCATATGTCCATCCCTCTATGTGAGTACCTAGTCCTACAACCACACACAACATCGATAGTACCATATTCGAGGCATAAAATACATATAATCACTCATCATACTAATGAAAATAAAGTAAGATTAATCATTGAAAATCCATACATCAATACATAATCCATATTAATAAGGATTCCTTCATAGGTGGGTCGTGACATACTCTCCCTCTTAGGCTAAACATAGTCCTTTGTGTTTTCTTGCAATACAAAGCATACATACAATTCATTCAAATAAATATGAAAAATGTTTTTGCATACCCTCTACTTTTTTCCAAGTTTCATATTTTTCAAAAAAGTGGTCCCACTAGACCTTTCACTATTCTATAGTTTTATCAGTCTTACATCAATGCTTGAGGGATCTACCATCTACAATTTAAAGATATACAAAATATGAGCATGGTTAGCAACATACTTTCCAAGTAGGGATATGTGGAAATTATCATGGATATTTGATAGGTTGGGTGGAAAAGCTAATCTATAGGTCATAGGACTTATCCTATCAATTATATTAAAGGACCCAACAAAACTAGGATCCAATTTAATTGACTTGATGGTACTTTTCATGGTTGAACTCTTAAGAAAATTTTGTCCCTCCCACAAAAATTTCTCTGTGTTCTTTTTAGATCAATGTAGCTCTTCTATCAATTGATAGCTTCCTTAAGACTTTTTCGAATCATCCTAAGCTACACCTCCATCTCTTTGACAATGTCAAGCCCAATAATCACCTAATATTATGGATTGTCCCATGATAGAGGTGTTCTACATCTTTTGCCATACAAGGCTTCAAATAGAGCCATTGCCAAGGATGCATGGTAACCATTATTATATGCAAACTCCACTAGATGCAAAAACAATTCCCACAAATACTTTTGGTCCATGAAATACATGTGAAGCACGTCCTCTAGCACTTGGTTAACCCTTTCTTTTTTTCCATCCATTTCTAGATAGTATGTAAAACTAATATCTAGCTTTGTGCCCACTACATGATGAAGAGCTTGCTAGAATTTTGATGTAAACATGAAATATCTATTTGAAATCATCACTTTAGGAAACCCATGCAACTTAAAAAATTTCTTCGCAAACCTATTTTCCACTACCAACACATCATCCCTGATGTTTCTTGATATAGTGTAATCTTATTCATTTTTTTGACTATAATAATGATTACATCTTGTTGATACCTAGTCTTAGGCAAACCCACAATGAAATCCATAGATATAACCCACCATTTTTGCATTTGTATATCATGTGGGTATAAGTTACCTACTAGATGATTTTCAACCTTAACTTTATAACATTCCAAATATTTGGTAATAAAGTTCATGATATCCTTTTTTATTCCAAGCCAATAAAAGGTCTTTTTCATATTCTCTCTCATTTTTTGTCCCTCTAGGGTGAGTAGAGTAAGGATATATATACACCTCTCACATAATTTACCTCCTCAAATCACTAATTTTGGGTATAACCACCCTATCCTTAAAATATAATAGGCCATATTTTATGCTGAAATCCTTGTTTTCTCTAGGATTTCATTCCATTCATCCTTGAATTTCAGTGCAATTCTAATCATATACTGGCATCTTTATGACTTTGTCCATCAAGTCCACATGAATTCAGGTTAGTGCTATAGGGATATTTTTCTTTAGAGTATTAAAAGTGGTTTCACATTTATCTTTCCACTTAAACTATTTTCCTTTCTTCTAAAAGTTATTGATGAGATAAATAGTTTTTTAATAATCCTTCATAAAATACCTATAATATCCAATGATACCCATGAATTTTCTTACATATGACACATTAGTGGGTGTCAAAAAACTCAATATGTATTCAAACTTATTTGGATCTACAACAATACCTTCTACATATATGATATATCTCAAATATAGTACTTGAGAGACATAAAAGTCGCATTTGGATAAATTTCCATAAAGATGGTTCTTTCTAAGAATTTCTAGCACAATACTTAAGTGCCTATCATTTTCTTCCTTAGTATTATATTATATCAAAATATTATCCAAGAATACTAAAACAAATTGATCTAGATATCTTTTGAACATATTGTTCATCAAATTCATAAATGTTGTCAATACATTTGTTAATCCAAAGGGCAATACTATGAATTCATAATACCTGTATCTGGTCTTAAAAGTTGCTTTATGAGTATCTTTCTCCTAAATCCTCAATTGATGTTATCCAGACTTCAAATCAATCATATAAAATATTGTGGCATCCTTTAATTGATCGAGGAGATCCTTGTTTCAAGGTAAAGGATACCTATTCTTGATTGTCACCATTAAGGTTATGCATAGTGGAGAATATTCACAAATTGGGAAAATATTAGGATTTCCAAAATTGAAAATTGATGAATATGAGGACCCTCGATGTCGGTCCATTCACCTAAAATTTTTAGGACCAATTTTTTCTTAGGGTCAATTCACCATAATATATATCCAAACATAGGTATATTTGTACTCATTGGAAAGATCGTTTTGAGACTGATCTAATGGTGGTGTTTTATGAAGTTATAAGGTGATTTAATAGGTCAAAAATTTTCCTAAAGATGAGATTAATTTCTAAGGATTCGAATACCCCAAAATTTGTTGTGAATATGATTTATTTGATTTTCTTAGGATTCACCTTGATTCACCTTGATTTCGATTAGGATTCACCAATTTTTTACAAGTAAATTTCAAGTCCAACCCCTTATGCATAACCATGGTCACCATATTTAACATTATGTAATCTATGCATAATATTAATGATCCATCCTTATTTTTCACCAAAATTATAGGTGCACCCCATGGTGATAAACTAGGTTTGATCAACCCTTTATCAAGTAACCCTTGAAGTTGCACCTTTAACTCTTGTAACTTAATAGGATTCATCATATAAGGATTTCTATTAATTAGTTCAATAATGAAATAAAATTCACTCCTAGGTGGAATTCGTGGGATTTCTTATGGAAATACATCCCTAAATCCCTAGGAAATTGTATGTTTCCCAAACATTTTGTTTTTTTCATATCCTAATTTATCATTTAAATTAATGACATACACCATTCCATATTTCTTAATGACTTTGCTAAGTTGCATTGCTGACAACAACTAAGGTCAAAATGATCCTTGCTTACTACAAATCCTTAGCTTCTTCATATATTTATCAGTAATAATCCATCCATTTATCTTGGATGTCAATTATGTCTTGGAAAAATCCATCCCACTAAACATTTATTGTCTAAATATTCTTTCTAAATTTGAAGTTATTTTATCATTCTAATGTTGCATCCTATAAATGAAGGGTAACCCATATTGTTTAGGTTACTAAAGAATACTTATTCATGGAAAAGTATGTTTCCAATTCATGTAGCTACATCTTGGCTAAATTTATCAATAAATTTTTATACCCTAATATTCTTCAAGCCCTTCACTAGATTTAACTCTATACAAGCACTACCTACATGGTATTCTATAACATAATCCTCCTCCTATCTTCTCTTAGAATTTTTATTCTAGGAACTTGATTAATAAGTATTTCCAACATTTTCCTATGTTGGTTCATTTGTTCCCTCTATTTTTCTATATGTTCCTATAGTAACAAAACTACAATGATGATATTTTCCACCTCTCTCTTGAAATTCCTCAAACTTTTCCTTTGGGGTTTAGCTTTAGCTTCATCTTTCCTAGCTAGCCTTGGATTTTGAGAAGATCCTTTTTTTCTTCTCCTTAAATTAGGTTTCATTTCTCTTGACCACATAAATAAGTTGAATAATTTATAATTTCCCTCAATTATACTTTAAATGGTTAGTCATATCTTCCAATGAACTAAATTTAGATCATTAATATATTTTTGGTAATGGTCGTAGTCACACTTGTATCCCCACAAGGTGCCACCCTGGATTTGATCATTATCACATTCTTGGTAATGATCTAGCTCATACTTACCTTATTACAAGGTTCCATATAAATTTTAACCATTATCACTCCAATCAAAATGACCTTGGTCATGTTTACATCAGTGCAAGGTGCTAATATCCTTAACCACAAAGGATTTGACTTGGCTACAATTTCCTCTAGAATTATATTTCTAACTAGGGTTAGTTTACTCATACCCATGATTTAATAAAATTATTATCATCCTTGATAATATCAATGTCACACTTACTCCATTTGAGATGCCATCTCAATATTATTATCATCCACTAATAATAACAATGGTCACACTTACTCCACATAAAGTGTCATTCCAAGAGTATTATCATCCACTGATAATATCAATGGTCACACTTACTCCACATAAGGTACCATTTCAAGAGTATTATCATCCACTAATAATATCAATGGTTACACTTACTCCACGTAAGGTGTCATTCCAATAGTATTATCATCCATTGATAATATTAATGGTCACACTTACTCCATGTAAGGTGAAAATAATAATGGTCATACTTACTCCATCTAACATGCCATTCAAATAATATTATCATCCATTGATAATATCAATGGTCACACTTATACCACATAAGGTGCCATTCTAAGAATATTATCATCCACTAATAATATCAATGGTCACACTTACTCCACGCAAGGTGTCATTCGAAAATAAATACTACATTTTCTAGGAATGATTATCTTGAACCAAAGCAATCAAAATTTTGAGGTCTTTCCAACTTTAGATTAAGAACTAAGTAAGGTCTTGAATGGGAAGATACTTGAATCCTTAGATTATTCATTAAAGATTCTAGTCTTATGACCTAGATCTCTAATACCAACTATAACACCCTCATTGTTACCAAACCCAAAGAGAGAGTAAATATTTACAATAAGTTAATATCACATAGTTAAGGTCCACATAGATGTATGGATCATAGTTAATGTTTACATATATGTATCCCAATTTTCTTTTTCTCTTCAAGGTATACCACAGCTGAGAACTAGTTGTACAAATAACACTCAAGTGGTCAGGATGTGGCAACATCCTACTATTACTAGGGGTTTATCTTTATATATATATATGGTATAAATGACACCTTAATGGTCCTCTCACATTTTTTCATTCTCTATGAATGTAATACCATTCGATCATAACATAGAGTTTATCCATTTTAGCCCCTCAAAAGAGAACACCTTTCCCTATCCATACATAAGTCTATCTATGTAGGATCATGTCATAATTCCTTGAAGCATGCTTAATTATTATACAAGATAATTAATGGAATTATCACTCTACATGATAAATAGTTTGGCCACTTGATCCTCCTTGATCAAGGTTCCAACATAAACTTGTGATGATAATCCTTACCTATACAGTAGGATATTTACTCTAAGCCTCCCTACTTAAGACTTTTCTATATACTACCTACTTTTGGGAATACTCTAGGTTACCACCCAAAGTACCTTAATCACAAGAAGACTTGAGTGTTGCTACAACAACTCCCACCAAGTTTTGGGATCATATTTATTCAAGGTTTTAATAAAGTTTAAAGTTTCATACTAAATATTTTATCTTGTTCATTAATCATTAACATCACATATAATAGTAATCCTTGTTTAAACATTATCATTACATCATTAATATAGTCTAAGCCTTCTATCTAAAGAAACATATCATTTTATCATAAAATAACCCAACTTCATTATGCAATTAATCATAAATAATATCTCCAAGATAACATTTCATAAAATCCATTCCCTTATCACAAAAGGTAACTATTATTTTATTTTATCTCTTTCAAATAATAATAACATTACATCTTAACAAAAAGATATTCCATCAAGATCAAATCTAGAATCTATAGTTTACAATAATCCTCCCATGATAAATAGGAAATTGAATACAAGATTCTTTCACATATTTCAAATACAATATCAAGAACAAGTAATTAAGTATAAGTCTTATTTAGTCCTTCATTTTGTTCTCTTTTCATATGAAGGTGATGGTCTAAGGGATCAGGACAACTCATATTTTCTTCAGTATGCAACTATATATACAATTGCTAAGTAATATTTCATTTTGTAACATATGCATATGCTAAAATAATACCACGATGAAACCATGCATTTATATTTCAGCAAAACAAAGAGGAAATCCCATAGTTTCTTCAATAATGGATTCCCCACCCATTCTTCCAAAAATAATCATTTTCCACAAAAGTAAAATTCTTCCCTTATACAAACAATTTTTGAAAACAATATTAAGAAAAAGTTATAAGAGATTTCACAAGAAACCATGCTTCAAAACATTAAGCAAAAGCCATGAAAGATTTCACAAAATACCCATGCTTCTTAGCAATCATTTTTCATATAACAAAATCAAAGAAGGAACCCCATAATTCTCTCAAGAATAAATTCCCCATACATTCTTCCCAAAATAGTTTATCAATTCAATATTCAAATAGTTGCATAAAAATATCATAATATTTTTTGAATCAATTCATATAGAAATAGATTCCCATTTATTATTTCCCATTGAGTATGTTCAAAATTTAATGAAGAATAGATTCCTCATCCATTCTTTTCCATTAAGTATAATCAAAACTCAACTAAGAATACATGGCTTTGAGAGGATCCCATTCTCCTCTCAAAAATATAGTCCCCATCTATTATTTACCAAAAGGTATGTTCAAGCTTAAAATAGAATGCATCAACTATTTTTGTCAATAGAAGACTTATGATCTATTTCTCACAAATAAACATACATTGTATTCATCAAAAGAGCATATATAAACTTTTTCCATTGGAATCATCCATCAATAGAAAATCATAAGCTTTTTCCTTAGCCTCTAACCCTTTATAGACAGATATAAGTTTCATCTCATTCTTATAAAATATGAGCTCAATTAATTATTAGGCATCAATGCTACATTTTCTCTAAGTTGTATGCATGATATCTTTACTTTAAGTTATTCATAACACATCCAACAACACAAATATCACAACACAATGATGGGTAAGGAAGTCATGAGTTCTATCATAATTTTCATAACTTTCAAAAAGGTTGAATATAAATAATAGGTCAAATAGACAATGGTCAAAGTTTGCAAGTCAAATAGTCATTAGTCATAGTCCACAAGGTTAACATGCTACATGCCTACCAAGTAGCACATAAAGTCTTGTGTAAAAGTCTCTCTAGCACCTCCAACTGGTGTTGCCAAGAATCCCCATATAGAGGCTTCCCTAGCCACCATTGGTGGTTAGGTAATAAGGGATGCTTTCCAACTTATATAGGGATTTTTCCCCCCATAGCATCCATGTGGGATAAATATTTTAAAAAACAACAAAAAAAATTTAATCATCTAAACAAACAAGTGCATTATTAATAACATAGTTTAGTGCCACATGGCAATAATATAGTCAAAACACTATCAAAGCCAAGACATAGGTCGAAAGTGGTGTTATGTCAATAGTCGATGCTACTAAGGCGACCTCAAACAGAGCCTCTCCTAACCACTGAGTGTTGGTTATTTCAAATGGGGAGCTTCTCCCTCTTAAACAACCTTGACACCTACCCACAATCAATTTCGGATAAATCTTAAAGAATTTAAATTTTAAAAGGGGTGTAATAATAAGGCTTGTGTAGGTCAAATTCAACCGATCAAACTAGGAATAATAAATAGGAATTTTCTAAGTGTCAACAACATAGAAGCTCTCATCTATCCATCAGGTATTTGACAGTGCCTCCAATTAGCATATATGAGTAGGCTTGCTCAAGAGGCACCCTTGAAAACTAGTGGTGGTTGAATAAGAAGGGAGGCTTCTCCCTTATTAAAGCAATGTAGAGCCTCCCCATGACCCATGTGGCATAATTACCCTAGTAAACTTATGAATTTATTTTGCCTACCCATAGAATTCAATCGTTGGCACCACATGTTAGGGAAATATCAACAATGATAGAGAGTTTATAAGAATAAAGTTAATTTTTTTATTTTTTATATTAATCCCTATAATATTTACAATTTATGTTATGCAATAGAGTGTGCTTGGTAATAGGAAGTACCATCAAATGGATTACAAATAATTAATTTTAAGTTCACTAAATCATTAATCATGGCAATAAAAATATCTTGAGACTAGGAAAACTATTAGACTTGGTCCTTTCTACAATTGTGCTCAAGGAGGGAGGACAAGGATTTACAATACTCCAAGCTACAATTAATTAGACATCATAATGAAACATTTTCTAAAATGACAACAAGAGGTATATGGTGTTTGGTTTTCCCTAAATATGAGAACACAAGCAACAAGGAGGCCGTTTGAGGTATGGTTTTAAAATAAACCACCCTAAGGACAAATTGAGGCTTGGGAAGATAGTTTGTGGATGACTAACAAAGGAATGTTATAGTCAATAAGACAATAAATCTATAAATAATTAATTTCATAAAATAAATAGGATACAACCAAACCTCCCATAATTATTCAAATATTATTATTTTTTAATTGCAAAAACAAGGTTATAAAGACAAGATTCAAACTAAATACTAGCTCAAAATCCAATTCCAATCTAAGAGGTTTCCTTTCTTAACTCTAGATGATACTTCCTCCTCTTCGATCCTTCTCCAAAAATTCCCCATTTTCTTCCTGAAATACCTTCCTTATAAAGTCACTCACCCCTCTCCATGAAAAATATTCTTCTCTATTAAAATAGTCTTTTGGACCTCCACTAAGATAATATAAATGTTTTCTCTTATAAAAAAATATTTAGCTCATGCTATATAGTTGTGAATGATAACAAGTGAGATTTATTTTTAAATACCCTAAAGGTAAGGATAAAGGGCACTTTGGGGTCTCCAAAATCCAAACCCTCCCAATTAAATAATCCTTACCTATAAGATAAGATAAGAGGAAATCCCCCTTTTAAATAAAATATGGTTTTCAACTACAATGTGAAGACAGGGGGAAATTTCTTATTAAATATTAGTAAATTTTGTTCTTGGAGAGCTATACAAATAAAAATACTTTTAATCCAATTCAAATTAAACACCTTTATTTTTCCTATTTCAAAATTTTCATAATACAAGATAATAAATTAAATTGTTTTCCTCTAATCCAAGACTAATATTGATTATTAGTTGGATATTAAATTATTAGGTATTTGATAAAGCCTCTATATTTATCAAAACCTAATTTGATGAGTCCCTTGCTAGGCCTATTTTATAACAAGTAATTTCACAAAATGAAGAATTGTATAATTTATAGCAACCATTGACAACCACATGTGATCGTAAAACATAAAGTAAGTGATACATCACCGATCCAATTGCATATGTCCTTGTGGAAGTTTTATGGTAACTTCTAGATTACCAACATCTAGTTATGGATGGCTGGATTGGTGATGACCATCACCAAACATCATTATGAATGCATCTACATGTAGGTATAATCTACCCTCATTAAGTCTTAGCCTTAAGCCGTTATCATTTAGATTGTGCATCATTTCCATTTTTACCCTCATTGTTGGTGTTTTTCCTATGTCCATCCACCCATGAGAGTACTTGGTCTTACAACCACACACAACATCAACGGTACCATATTTGAAGTATCAAATGCATATAACCACTCATCATACCAATAAAAATAAAGCAATATTAAGCATTGTAAATCCATCCATCAAACATAATCCATATCAATAAGGAGTCCTTCCTAGGAGGGGCATGACATACTCCCTCGCTTAGGCTAAACATAGTCCTCTATGTTTTCTTAAAATATAAAGCATACATACAATTCATTCAAATAAATATTAAAAATATTTTTGCATGCCCTCCACTTTTTCTGAAGAGGAACATTGTTCAAAAAAGTGGTCCCACTGGACCTTACACTATTATACAGTTTTACCAGTATTACCTCAATGCTTGAGGAATCTTCCATCTATAATTTAAAAACATCCAAAATATTTGTAGGGTTAGCAACATACTTTCCATGTAGGGATATGTGGAAAGTATTATGGATATTTGATGGGTTAGGTGTCTAATCGAATCTATAGGCCAAGGAACTTATCCTATAAATGATCTCAAAGGACCCAACAAAACTAGGATCCAATTGAGTTGACTTGATGGAACTTTTTATGGATTAAACTTTTAAAATTTTCTATTCCACCCATAAATAATTCTCTAGATGTTATTTTTAGATCAACATAGCTCTTCTATTTGATAACTTTCTTAAGCCTCTGTCAAACCATCTTGAGATACTCCATATCTCTGTCAATTTTAGGCTTGATAATCATCCAATTTTCTATATTTTCCCACAGTAGAGGTGTTCTACATATTCTACCATACAAAGCTTCAAACAGGGCCATTCCCAAGGATGATGGTAACCATTATTATATGCATACTCTACTAGATGTAAAAGGTATTTTTATTGACACTTTTGGTCCATGAAATACATGCAAAGTATCAAAAATACATGGTCTTGAAGCCACACACAATATCAACAGTACCATATTCATAGCATCAAAAACATATAAGAACTCCTCATTCTAATGATAATAAATCAATATTAAGCATTGCAAATCCATCCATCAATACATAATCCATATCAATAAGGATTCTTGGCTAGGAGGGTTGTGATAAATACTTAATACTTTGAATAACAAAAATCTTATTCTCATGATGCAAAATTTATGTGTTTTAAAAAGCATTATATTCATCTCTCTTATCATACTAATAGGTCTTCCCTAGAAGCATACCACAAAAATCCATTGGAGTCACATAACAAGTGGCTCTATCCATAAAATATGGGCCAAAAGCAAAGGACATCATGCAATTTTCTTTGATATAGGAGGTCGAAACCTAATACTTCCATCCTAATGAGTATGGATAAGGATGATATTCCACAAGTAGTTGCAACCTATAAAAAATAGACTTAGCAATTAAATTCTTTTGTGATCCATTGTCTAGGATAAAGTGCATAGAAAAATAATTAGTTAACTAGACCCTCATGATGAATAATTTGTCACAAGTACCCTCAATAAAGTGATGAGACATTAGGGTTACATTACTTATATTTTACCTAAGCTTGTCATATACTTTATCTTAAAAACATAATGATACCATCTTGTGGTTCCTCATTTTTTATTATATATTGAGATTTTTCTTCTTCCTATCTACATGACCTCTTCTTTAATAATGATTACAAAATTTCTTTTCATTGAAATAAGAAGGAGAAGAAGAAGAAGTGGAAGATCAAGAAGGATAAGGAGAAGAGAATAAGAAGAAAAATATATATTCGATTTATATGGCTACTATTGATTTGATGCCTTGGAAGTGCCTACATATTGAGCAACCACTTTCACCTCCAAAAGGAGTGCACGGTTGAATGCAACATCCAATGTGGGTTAGAGAGTGAATTTCAACTCCTTATATACCTATTCCTACAAACCACTTGTGAACTTGATGATGAGTAACTCCACTAGATCTTGTACTCCAATAAGAATATATACCCTATTGAACTAAAAAATTATAATTTTGTATAGATATTTTGTTGGTTTATCTTAATACATACCATTTTACATTGAGATCATGCTCATAGTTTGATGGATATATTGTACTCTTCAAGGCCTTGATGAGGTCATTCCATTTATCAATTGGATTTATCCTTGTTTCCTTTTCATAATCAAGACTTTTGAAAACCTGAAAGCTTAAGATTAGCGAAGGGGATATTTTCATTATCAGGGTTTTCTATATAGGAAAACTAAGTCTCCATATCCAAGATCCAACTTGACAAGACATCAGGGTTTCTAGATTTATCATAAGGTTTCACCTCATATTTTTTCTTAGTTTTAAATTCATTATTATATGTTTTAACATCATTAGGAGTATTTTAAACTATGATGTCCTATAACTTGTTAGCCAATTGGCCAAGTATTTAGGATAGAGTTGTCACCTATTTTGCTAGGTCAAAAGCCATTGTTGATCTTGTGTAATCCAAGATAACAAGACACTTCAAAATAGTTTGCAAAACTTACTATTTTCTAAGAACAACTTTGGAGGGTTCCTAAAACACAAAATACTTAGAAGTAAGAGTTACAAAATAAAATCTTGCTTTTGGGGGGTTTAGTGCTTTTCACATAATTTTACAAAATATTTGTGTATAAATTACAAGGATCTTACCCTTCAAATGTGGTAAAAATAATAGCACCGAATTGACAATATTACCACTTAAAATTTGTAAAATGAAAATAAATTCACATTCTTTTTAATTTTGACACCAAAATATAATTCAAATAGGCACAAATTAAAAAAAATAGAATTTCAATGTTCTGGCAGTAAATTTGAATTTCAATGGTCATAAGATCCCAAATAATCCACGAAACCTTTTCCACCTTCAACTATGGACATTGGGCACATTTTTGTGAAATACCATACAACCAACCAAACTACCAATTAGTCATGTGCACGACCACCCGACCACCACCACTACTGGTCACTTCAATGTTGTGGCCCAATTATTCTTAAAATTTCCTTCATTCCTTTTCTTACTAAATGTGGGATAATTTTAAAATAGACTAGATTTCACCTTTTGTGAACTCCTTTGACTGGTTTGTCAACTTGGGCCATGGCATGTGGCTCCTCCTTAGTGGTAAAAATTAAATTATTTGTTGGATCTATAAATTTGTCTAAAAATATACCATTCACAAAAATTATTTCATCTGAAGCAACTAGTCCTTGTTAAAAATAGTTTATATTACATTATTTGGATCATGTAAATGTACCTTCCTTGGTACATACTTAGGACATTATATTAATTTAGGGGGAAGTTATCTAGTTACTTCATGCAATGTAATACATTCACAAGTGTCAATGTGCAAGCTATACATGTGCAAGGTGTCCCTTGTACAACTAGGTAGAGTGTTGGCCAAGGAACTTATCTTCCTATATAAAGGTCCATAGATAGTTGCATGATATGACACATAGAGAGATAGAGGACATAGTAGAGTAGGATAAACATAGTAGTGTAGAATGTGTGAGCTACAAGCTCAAAGCTCATCTATTGAGCAATAGCTTGTATCATGGAGTGTTCATTTCCTCCATAGCTACTTTTGTACTCATTTACATTATTTCTATTTATAGCATATTTTAGTCATCTCATAGATTTACTTTCTTTCTTATTATTCTATTTTATATTTTCTATATTCAATTACATTTTGTATCAAAATCTAATAGTAGTATCATAGCTATGGTAGATTAAGTTGTAGTAGATAACTAGAAAAATCACCATTATCATTGATCCTGAGTTTTTGTCAACCTGATGTGCCATTGGACCAGTCACTATCAAAATTTCTTAGAAGAGTCTAGGTGATAGAATTAGGGAGAGCCACAAGTGAGGACTGAAAGAAATCTCAATTTCAAAAATACTAAGATTGCATATGGCTAGAGTTTTCCATAGAGTTGCAGGAAAACTCATAAAGACAAGGACTCAACATTTGATCCACTAGTTTGATGAATCAACTAGTGAAGTTCATCTAAGAGATCTAGAAATATTTACCTGAAGTTTCTTTTATTGTAGGGATTTAATTATCATATGATTGGGACACCTCCTACAATATAAATCTAGGAGACCTCAACTTCGTTGCCTAAAGTTCAGAGTGCCTTCATAGTGTAGATATTAGTTATTGCAGAGAGGATAATACTTTAGAAGAACATTTTAGAAAAGAATCATGTTGAATTCAAGATATAGGATATATCCTTGCGATATTAAAGAACTTCACAAAAATAAAAAGGTCGTAGAAGCCTTGATTCAAAACAAAAGGCCATAGATACCTTGATCCAGAAGAAAAAGCCACAAAAGCCTATAAAAGTCTATAGGAGCCTTGATATAGAAGAAAAGGCCATAGAAGCCTTGATATTTAAGAAAAGGCCATATAATCCTTGATATTGAAGAAAAAGCCACAAAAAGCCTTGAAAATACCACAAAAACCTTGATACTAAAATAGGCCACAAAAGACTTTATCCTAAAGAAGACTCCAGAAGAGAGTACCTAATTCAAAACCAAATTTTAGAACTAATATTTTTGTTGTAGGAAAAGGATATCCAGAAAGTCAATAAAGCTTCCTACAAGAAAGTTAGGAAGAGTATATTCTTCATAATCAATCCAACACCTAAAGCAAAAGAGATCAGGAGGAGATCTCATTGAAGAACTTACAAACAAGAAAGAAGAATAAGGACTAGGAGAGTCTTGCTTAAATCCAAAAGTAGTATAATTAGAGATCCAAGAGAAGGTCTTACCAATAACACTTCTAGAAGTAGAAGGTTGAATATAAGGTCTCAAGGAAGACCAAAATAAGTTGCAAGATCAAAGACCTTGGTGAGGTCTCAATGAGCATCCAATAAAATGCTAGGAGAGCCTTACTGAAGAAATCATCAAAGGAGAACTCACTAGATAAATCCACTACCATGGAGAATCCCCTAATATTGAAGGACTTGGTATAATTGTTGCCATCCAACAACAAGCCCAAGACTAATATTGATTATTAGCTGGTTCTCTCTAATTAATATCCAAGACTAATATTGATTATTAGCTGGATATTAATTTATTAGGTATTTGATAAAGCCTCTATATTTAAGAAAGCCTAATTTGATGATTCCTTTGATAGGCCCATTTTATAACAAGAAATTGTTAGAAATATTTAGTTTTCATGGATGTCAAAGGTGCATGGTATTCAAGGCAGAAATATCTTCAAGGATATTTCTTTCCTTGATATTTTGAATACGTTGAGTCCCCTAAGGTTCATCAAGCTTTCAAAGTGCTTTAAAGTTCCAATATAGCCTTTGTGCCCTAACCCCACTCCATTCATCATATTCCCTATTCCCTTGATCCCTACCACCATTGTCATATCCCTCACCTTCATCAAATCTACTTTTGTAGGTTTTATTTGACCTCTCGAGTGCCCTATTACTCTCTTAAAGCACCCTACTACTCTCTGCCATAGTCTTCCCAAGAGTCCTGTTGCATTTCAAAGTCCTATTTTGATGATAAACAATATCCTCGAGTGTTTTTGGGGCACACCCTCACCATTGACCTGCAATAGGTCCATCCATAAAAAAAAATCAAGGAGAAAGGTAAATCTATTTCATTTTTTCACATTTTCATATTGTTTAATTTTGTTAGCATTCATACTGTTACAGCTAGGGTTTTAGTTATGATTGCTAAGGGCTCATGTAGTGGAGCCCTTATTATTATTACTAAATATCTGGTGTTTCTTTGTTTGCATTTTGAACAGTATATCAAAAGCTTTAGACAGTTGATTAAGCTATAATGGCCCCACATCGGATATGCAGAAGCCCACTCACACCTATTGATATCAAAATGCAACTAAATACATGACCATTTGTTGTAGATAGGGTTTCAAAGAACCCTAGCAATATTTGTAAAAATTGTATCAAAAAGGATTCCTAAATCCACTATTGTAACAATGGAGTTTTTAGGCTCCCCCATTTAATATAAATCTCATTTTTTTGTTCAATATCTGGTTTATTTGAATTCTTGTTTATTTAGCATTGTTTGGTTTTTGGTTTTTGTCTCTACAGGTTGGATTGATGATGATCACCACCAAAAATCATTATGAATGCATATACATGTGGTTAAACTTTACCCTTGATAAGTATTAGCCTTGATATGTTGTCATATAGATTGCACATCATTTCCCTTTTTACCCTCACTATCAACGATTTCGATATGTCCATCCTCCCATGTGAGTACATACTCCTAAAACCACATACAACATTGACAATACCATATTTGAAGCATCAAATGTATATAACCATTTATCATGATAATTAAAATAAAGTAAGATTAATTATTGAAAATCCATCCATAAATATATAATTCATATCAATAAGGATTCCTTCCTAGGTGGGATGTGACATAATTTCCCGCTTAGTCTAAATATAGTCCTCTATTTTTTCTTGCAAAACAAAGCATACATACAATTCATTCAAATAAATATAAAACATATTTTTGCATGCCCTCCACTTTTTCTCAAGTGGATATTGTTCAAAAAAGTGATCCCACTAGACCTTTCACTATTCTAGAGTTTTATCAGTATTACCTCAATGCTTGAGGGATATACCATCTACAATTTAAAAACATTCAAAACATGAGTAGGGTCAGCAACATACTTCCCAAGTAGGGATATGTGGAAAGTATCATGAATATTTTATAGATTTGGTGGAAAAGTGAATCTATAAGTCATGGAACTTATCCTATCAATGATCTTAAAGGACACAACAAAACTAGGATCCAATCTAGTTGATTTGATGGCACTTTTCATAGGTTTAATTCTTAAGAAAAATTTATCCCCCCACAAAGAGTTTTCTAGGTATTGTTTTTAGAGCAACATAGCTCTTTTGTCAATCTATAGCTTCATTAAACCTTTATCGAATCACCCTAATCTATGCCTCCATATCTTTGACAATGTCAGGACCAATAATCACCTAATATTCTATGTTATCCCATGATAGAGGTGTTCTACATCTTTTGCCATATAAGACTTCAAATGGGGCCATTGACAAAGATGCATGGTAACCATTATTATATGCAAATTCCACTAGATACAAAATAAATCCATCAATACTTTTAGTCCATGGAATACATGTGAAGCGTGTCCTCTAGCACTTGGTTCACCTTTTATTTTTTCCCATCCATTTATAGATGACATGAAAAACTAATATTTAGCCTTGTTCCCACTACATTATGAAGATCTTCCTATAATTCTGATGTAAACATGAAATGTGTATCTGAAATGATCACTTTGGAAACCCAATGCAACCTATAAATTTCCTTGGAAAATATATTTTCCACCACAAGTGTATCATCCCTGATCTTTCTTGGTATAGTGTAACCTTAGTCAATTTATCAACTACCACAAGGATTACATCTTGTTGATGCCTAGTCTTCGACAAATCCACAATGAAATCCATAGATATAACCTACCATTTTTGCATCATATATCATGTGGGTACAATTGCCCTATCGAATGTCAATGTTCAACCTTAAATTTCTAGCATTCCAAACATCTGGCAATAAATTTCATGATATCCCTTTTTATTCCAAGCCAATAAAATGTCTTTTCATATTCTCTCTCATTTTCGCATAATTTATCTCCTTAAATCACTAGTTTTGGGTATAACCACTCTATCCTTAAAACATAAGAAGTCATATTTTATACTATAATACTTATTTTTCCTAGGATTTCATTCCATTCTTCCTTGAATTTTAGTGCAATACTGATCATATAATTGCATCTTTATGACTTGATCCATCAAGTCCACATGACTTCGAGTTAGTGCTATAGGAAGTGTTTTATTTAGAGTATTAAAAGTGGTTTCACATTTGTCTTTCCACTTAATATGTTTTCCTTTCTTCTAAAGGTTAGTGATGGGATAGATAGTTTTTTAATAATCCTTCATAAAATACCTATAATATCCAATGTTACCCATGAATTTTCTTACATCAAACACATTGGTGGGTGTTGTCCAACTCAAGATGGCTTCAACCCTCATCAAATATACAATGTTTACCTTCAATATATGATATACCCAAAATATTGTACTTGAGAGACATAAGAGTCATTTGAACAATTTTTTATAAAGTTGGTTCTTTCTAAGAATTTCTAGCACAATCCTTAAGTTTTTATCATGTTCTTCCTTAATATGAGAGTATATCAATATATCATCCAAGAATACTAAAACAAAATGATCTAGATATCTTCTGAATATATTTTTAATCAAATTCATAAATGTTGTCAATTCATTTGTTAACCCAAAGGACAACCTTATGAATTCATAATGCCTATATCTGGTCTTAAAAGTCATTTATGAGTATCTTTCTCTTGAATCCTCAATTAATGTTATCCATAATTCAAGTCAATCATATAAAATAAAAATTGTAGGCTCTCACAATTTTAAACGATCAAAGGTTAGTTCTTAGTCAAGCAATACACAAGGTATTTATATCATTATGTCATCTCCCTTTGGACATCAGCGCATATAAAAACTTTGCCCTTATAAACCTAACCTTAGGGTTAATTAAATTAAATTATAAATTAATTAAAAATGAAATTTTTATAATTAATTTAATAACTTTAAGGTTAATTAAATTAAATTATAAATTAATTTATAATTAAATTATTATAATTAATTTGTAATTAATTTAAAAACTTTAAGTCTTAACCTTAGACCCTTAATATTATAATAAAATATTTTAATATTATTTTCCTTAGGCCTTCCTATTGATCCTTTAGACCGTATCTTAGGTCTAGAAGCAATCTTTCTCTTGTACTGCTTACTGAAAATGACTCTTCAGATATTTCTTTTTGCACTGCTCATTGAAACTGACTCTTGACATCAATGACAACAAACCTTGCTCATATTTCCAACAATATCCCCTTTTTTCGTTGATGGCAAACCATTTTCCTTTTACCATTTCTTTTACCTTTTTTAGTTATGCTCCCCTTGAGAAACTACTCCTCTTGACTGAATGCTCTCCCCCTAACTCAAATCTATTTCCCTTTGACATCAATGGCAAAGGGTCAACTTTGGGGCTTGGGGCTAAGAATGAGACTCTTAGCTTAGCCCCTCCCCCACATCTTCTTGAGTGGTTAATTTTTGGGTGGGAGTATCTCCATTCCCAGCATACAGTGATCTTTATATTTGTCCACCTTCTTCCTCAACTGATCCTTTTTATTCCTCTGACTATTCATGTTCCTGCTTATCTCTAGAAGTTCTACTCTACACCACTTTGTTGTATGCCCATCATTATTGCATTTGTAATACTTAATTTTGTTATTACTTAAAGGTACAAATGTCTTTGGGTTTCTTCTAGTGAAGCCATATCCATTCCTGTCATGAATCCTGCAATTAATTGCCTTGTGACCAAACTAATTACAAGAGTAGTAATACCCTTGAAAAAGATGTATTTTTCTAAAATTCTTATATTTTTGTCTTTCATGTGTCCTGTACTATGTGGCCTTGTGCCCAAACCTGTGACATGAGAAGCATAATCCATTGAAACTACCTTGTGTTGACCTCATTGGTCTATTAGTCTCTTTTACCCTGTGTTATTTCATGCTCCATTTGTTCCTCATTTGTGCATTGTCCCTTTGCTTGTTGAACTTTCTATTGTTAAACTTATCCTTAGAAGTCTCACTCTCTCTTACACTCTCTTCTTTTGAAGCTTCTTATTCAATGAAGATTGATATTGACTCCTCTCCTTATTCTCCTTGTACCTATTCAAAGCTAAGTTCTATCTTTTTTGAGGAATATCTTTGTACCTTGATAATCTTATCCAAGTTCTTTGAGCTTCTACCAAACCTGTGTAGCTTTTATTTAGACTCTTTTACTTTCTTCCTTAATGAAGCTACTTCATTCTCTAACCTTTCACATTGTAAAACCTTTGCTTTTAAATTTTGTTTAAATCTCCTTGCCTTAACTATTGAGTTGGTTAGATCTTCTATAATATTTCCTTTCTCTTCATCACATTCTTGAAATTGAAGCTTGAGTTTTTAGTTCTATTTTCTTACCTTCCTTAATGAATCAAGGGCAAAAATAATCTCATCCTCATGATAAAATTCTCCTTTATCTGATTCTTCCTCTATTTTTTTACCTTTAGGATCATCTTAATTCCTTTCTAATTTATTTCCACTAGAGGTACTTACTTCTTATTCTATTGCCATAAGAATACTTTCCTCTTCTGGATCTTCAAGTGTATCTTCATATTCATCATCACTGAAACTAAATGTATTCTATGTACAACTATCGTCAAGATGACCAAATTTACCACATATAAAATACTTGAGAATCATTGGTAATTTGTTTCTAACCACTTATTTTTCTTTTGTTAGAAATAGAAGTTCATCTTCATCATTATTTGAGTAACTTTCATCACTATCACTTGAAATCTTACCTACATTTTGTGCATAGAAACTCTTCTTATACGTTTGAAAAACTTCTTTTCTTTCTTGCTTTGTCCATCCCTGGTTTTCTTTTGGTACCTATGTTTTCCTATTTTCTTGTTCTTATGATCCTCTTTTTCTTCATCATTGCTATTTCCAGCCTCTAAATAATCAAATGCATAGTGAACATATTTTTAATAATTGAAACATCTAACTAATTTTATACCTTTATATTTTCTTGGGTCTTTGTTCCTTTTGCAATAATTTGGTTCTTCATCACTGGATGACTCATTGCTTGAATATAAATTCTTACTCTTTATATTATTAGTAGCTTTGAAGGTTGCTTATTTCTAGGTAATAGGTTCCTCTTTTATTCTCATCTCAATAAATGTGAGAATTCTATGTAATTCATCCCTTGTCAAAAGTTCAATATATTTTGACTCTTCTATGGCTGAAATATTTTCACTATACCTCTTTGGGAGTGACCTTAAAATATTATCACAAACATCTATTTGTTCAACTTTAAGCCCAAGTCTTTGCATGAAGTTAACAACCTCATCCACAAGAAGTAGATATGCAACAATGTTTTTTTCTTCCTTCATCTTTAGGTCTTCAAATATTCTCTTGTAATTTAGCAAATTTTCCCTTTTGACCTTTTTGTCTCCCTTATACATATCTTTCAAATTATCCCAAATTTCATTTGTTGATGTGTAATGCATATCCTTTATAAAATTTGTTTCATGCAAAATTTTTAGAATTCCATTCATTGCCTTTGAATTATTCAGATGTAGGAGCTTACCATATTTATTTGTAGGTGGAGTAGCTGGTGGTATGTATCCATTCTTGAATGCTTCCCATATTCATTTACAAGTGCCATTAGGTGAATATTCATTCCCATACTCCAAAGTACATAATTGTTCCCATCGAACAATGGTGCTAAATTTCCTAAAAATCCATTTTGATAATCCATCTGTGTTCTTGAGAGCTTTTTCTTCAAGTTGCTAAACTTTTTTGAAGGAACCTTCTCTGATACCAATTGAAGAACACAAGATTATACTGAGAGGAGGGGTGAACAGTATAATACCACTTTTTACTTTTCTTTTCTAAATAATATTATGCAATATATCAATGAAAATATCAACAAAAATAATAAAATCAATTCACAAATCACCACACACAATAGAGACACCAATTTAACATGGTTCACCTAATGTGGGCTACATCCATGGAGAAAATATTTCACTAAAATTTTCTCAACAAATCTCTTGGGAATACTTCCCTATTACAATGTTTATGGACCTTTGTCCAAAGGAGACATCAATACCCTAATAAAGTTTGTGGATCTCTATACATAGGAGACACCAATCTCTTTAACTGGTTAGTGGATATATATCCATATAAGAACTCCTTCTCCTCTACTCTGGCTAGTGATCCTCTAGAATACAACTACCTCCACTACACTAGCTTGTGGATATATATCCATATAAGACTATATCCTCACTACCCTAGCTAATGGATCTATATCCACTAAAGACTACTATCCTCTACTGTATCACCTCTAAAGCTTGCTCTTATCTCTGTCTCAAATCTACACTAAACATAGTCCTTCGATCTAGTACAAATCTACTCAATATCTATCTCAAATATGCACTAAACATAGTACTTCAATCTAGCACAAATCTACTCAATCTCTATCTTAAATCTACACTAAACACAATATTTTGTTCTAGCACAAATTTACTCAATATTTATCTTGAATCTAGCACAAATCTATCCCAAAATATGCACCAAAATCTATCATAAAATATGTCATCAAGCCTTAACACAAAGCTTTATCCAATCACAGATAAAATCGGTTAGATCTTCCCCAAAATTTAACTCGAGGTTTGAATAAATCAATAAATCAACTCTACTCACAAGTCTTCTCAAAGACTTACCTCAAATATATCCACAAATTTCCTTTAGAACTTACTCAAACTACTCTCAAGTCTTCACCAAGACTTACCTCAAATATGCATTGTAAGCTTCCACAAAATATCACACTAATCTATCCACAAGTCTTCACCAAGAATTACCTCAAATCTTCTCAACAAGTTCTCACTAGAACTTGTCCAATTTGCTCAACAAGTCTTCACCAAGACTTACCTCAAATTTGCTCACAAGTCCTCCCTAGAACTTGTCCAAATTTGATTGTAAGCTTCCACAAAAGCTCACACAAATTTGTCCTTAAGCTTTCACAAAAGCTTACTCATCTCAACTCAATTGATCACAGGAAACCTCTTCAATCACACAAACAAGTTTTAGTTAGAATTTGATTTGACCTCAAAAACACATAGATAATGGTTAGAGACTCGATATGTTTCACACTCACAAAAACTCACAAAATTCAACTTAATTTCTTCCACAAAACCTCTTCAATATCACAAGCAACTTTCGCTCAGAATTTTGTTTAACCATAGAAACATATAGAGAATTGTTAGAGACTCAATATGTTTCACACTCAATAATATTTTATCTCTTTCTCAAATTAGTAAAGAACAATTTGTTTCACAGAACTTGAACTATCACTCCAATGCTTTCAATAAATATACTCAATCAAATTCACTCAACCAATCACTCAACGAAACACAACTTGCTTATAAATCCTAGACAAATGTTTCAAAATGCTTTCAACAACTCACTCAATGGAACTCAAACCTTGAATCAAGATGATTCCAAATTCACACAAAACCCTAGTTCAAGCATATGAAAGCTTACTCCAATATTTCAAATAATGCTTATCAAACAATCTCACATAACAATGATACTCATATTCTTTCACAAACCCTAGTACAAGATAGTTCTCAATTTCACACTCAATTGCTCTCACAATCATTCACCAATCATGTATATGAAAACTCACTCAAAAATATTTATCAAACAGTCCTTTTCACTCTAGGTTAGCATTCACAACATCCAACAATATTTCACTCACAAGGAAGATGTGCACATACCTTTTGTTTGATGAAGTTTTGACCTCAAAATCCGTCTCAATCACAATCACCCTCTTTTTCAACTCAAATGTTAGGTAGCAAAAACCTTCTCAAATTTTCATTCAAATATTCCCTCAAAATATTTCACCACACAAAACATTAATTCTCAATTACACCTTATACTATCCACAATTAAAAATGATTAGCAAAAATTAAACAACTCACTTCAACAACTAATTTTTCTTAATCCCCCTTAAATATTAAAATAGGAGATATTATAATATTATTTCCTTTAGGCTTAGAATTAATATTTCTCTTGTATTGCTTACTGAAACTGACTCTTGACATCCTTCCTTTTGCACTGCTCACTGAAACTGAATCTTGACATCAATGACAACAAACCTTGCTCATATTTCCAACAATGAATGTATCCTTCAAACTAGATATTTTTTATATGGATCCCAATGACTTAAGAATCTATGCTCCATTTTTTCTTATTGAGTGTATCCATTTTTTTTAGTCATAAAACTTATTAGCCTTATCATAGCTTCCTTTTGTACAGTAACATTAATTTTCCTTCTACCACTTCTTTAAAATATGCTAACTCTCCTTTTAATTCCTTTGCTCTTTATTTCTTCTACATATCTTATTAATGTATCCTTCAAACTAGATATTTTTATATGGATCCCAATGACTTAAGAATCCATGCTCCATTTATTCTTGAGTGTACCCATTTTTTTAGTCATAAAACTTATTAGCCTTATCATAGCTTCCTTTTGTACAATAAATATTAAGATGGAATTTCTAATAAGGAAGGCTTAAATATATAGACCTAAAATTTATGGAACATTTTCTAACATCAATATCATTCTCTCTAAAAACCTTTTGAAGTGTTATGAGTTCACATCCATAAAAATGATAATGAAAATTTTGGGTTTTACAAAAACATATTTCTCCCCACTAATTTGAAGCTAAACTTCCACATAAAGACCAAAAAAATTACCCTTCAAACAAAATAACCACAAATTATTTTCTTAACCAAACTGAAATATATATCAAATTTTAATTTTTTGAAAAACCATCACTTTCCTTGTTCCAGACAACTGAATTTATAGGGTTATATATCTCTCAATACCCCTGAATTCCTTGATATGACCACTCATTTTGAAGTCCTTCAAATTTTGAACAAAATGGTATAAGAATTTTCTGAATCGTAAAAATTTTATTCAAAGATATAGATCCCAAAAAAACATTCTATTTTCTATCAAAAAAAAACTGACCAAAATTCTGCAATCCACAAAAAATAATTTCCAGTTTATCAAAAACATACTTTCACAATATTTGTTATGATATTATATTTTCATTAACATAAATCATTAAATAATAAATTATACGTCCATAAATGATTATCTATAATAACAAGGCATAAATATATATATATATATTAAAGATAACACCAATAATACTCCTTAAAAACAATAACTTCACAAAAACTAAAAAACCACACTATAAAAAAACAATTTAAGAAAAAACTTAATATAAATAATAATTACAAAAGAATACTTATATAATGTATAATATTTAGGATAGTATTTAGAATAATAATATCCATTTTGTACACACTTATCTTCTAATACTACCTTAGGGACTAGACAAATAGTATTCTCCTAGACACCCGATTAGCAGAGACTTTATAGATCACTATAAACAATACGCGACAATGTGGTATTATAATGGAAGTAAACGGCAAACTTAATACAGTCCCGCTCAAACTAACTAATCTGCAAGACCAAAATGTTGGGCAATAAAATCATAAATATTTTGAGGCATGACGGAGGTTATGGCTTAGGATCGATTCCTCCGCCTCCGCCTCCGCCTCCGCCATTGCCACCGTTCTTAGACATGAAATTGGTCTGGAAACTTCCGCTGGCATCCACTCCTGCTCCCCCGATCGGCGTCCCGGCGCTGGCTTTTGCTCCACCTCTCACTCGCACCTTCACCGCATTCGCACCCAAACACAAAAGCAAGATGATAAACATTTTAAACAGCCTCATTTTTTTGCTTCTTAGCGAGACTTTCAACAAAAGCACATGCAAGTAGCTTTTCCCTGCAAATAATATGTGCCTAGACACAGATCAGGGACCTTTAAAATAATTTTGTGATCTGCGGCTCTAATTTCGACCTTTAAATATTTGTCCCTTGTTCTACTCATATGCGTAGCAACCATCAATAACTTCAAAGGCACGTTCACTAACGTGGTGGTTTTCGTACGATAAAAGTTTTCGTTTAGCTTTGCTTTTCTTGTGGCAAAAGATATTCCTTGAGTGTGCAAAGAGTTATCTCGTTAGCTCTCATTATAGTTTGAGTGGGTAAAGGTTGGAGTATAACAATGAAATGTAACGATGAGTCGAAGAGGTTAGACGTAAAAAGATAAAATTGGAATGTTTTTTACATTCCATTTTAAATATAAAAAACAATTTAATAATATAATTATATGTCAATTTTTTTTTTTTGGTAAATATAATTTTTACTTATAAAAAGATGAATATTCAACCTAAAAGTTAAAATTCTCATAGAAAAAACACATAAACTTTACTAAAGGAAAAAGCACCTATCTAGCCTAGACGAGTATGATCGCGACCTCCCAACTACATTACTTGCCGGTTACGAAATTCTAGATATTTTTTTGGACGAACATACAACTAATGATAGGTTTGTATCTGTAACATCTTATATTCTCTGGGTTTACTAAGTGAGAAAAAGACTGGTATATATATATATATATATATATAAAATAGTAAATCTTTTAAATGTATATTTAAATTTTTATTATTTTATTTTAATATTATATAAAATAAAAAATTAATTAATCTACACTGAAAGAAGCTTAATTACTTTGTTGTTCAATAACACCAATGTTATGACATCCATCCAATGGATAAGCTTTATTATGAAAATTGCTCTTACAAGAAGGTGACAATCGGCCACCTTCTTTAATATAATCAAAAAAACGAAGAAACCCTATATGTATATTTATTATTATTATTTTAAATTTAAAAGACATAGAGTCAACAATATCAGAAGATTAGGTTTTTCTTTTACCTTCTATCTTTTATTTTTATAGAATAACCTTATTTTTAAGGACTTTAGAACATTTAAATTATTATTAGTCTTTAGTGAATGTGTAAAATGTAATTACCTATATTAGTATGATTTTATTCATATAGAGAGGTTTTTTCCTAATTGGTCTATTTTGGTAAGTATTTACTCGAGTGAGGGAGAGTTAGAGAGGTTTGGGATTAGAACTACCTAGATTTATTTTTGTTGTTTTATATGAAATCAAAACATTGTCTAAATGTTTTAGTTCTAAATCTCATTTCTTCCTTTTAAAATAAGGCTATTTTTGGCATTTGTTTGAGATCTCAAAAGTTACATATGTTGGTTACTATTAATATGATAAAATTTATTTGTAAGAAATTAGAGAATTGGAAATTTTGGAAGCAAAATATTCATACTTAATTTAAAACATATATTGTAATGTTTCTTTATATTCTATTATCAATTTTACATAAAATTTCTCACAAATTGAATTCAAAGTAGGATACGTATTTTCTTCTATTTGTGATAAAAAAATATTTCAAACTCTGAATATATCCTATAGATATAAAAAATCATACCTTTTATGGTGTTTATCCTAATAAAAAATCATACATTTTATGGTGTTTATTCTATAGATATAAAAAAACATACTTTTGTGGTCTTTATTCTAACAAGAAATATCTTAAAAAGATAAACTTGTTCATATGAAAATTGGTTAATCCAGTTATTTAATTTACGTATCATTAAAAGACTTTTTAATTTTTTCCTTTATCAATGCATTAATTCAAAATAAACATGAGACTGAATTAGTTTTCTCTTTTACCTTCCATCTTCTGCCTTTTTTATATAAAGTCTTTTTTAAGGATTTTAGAGAATTTAAATATTATTATTCTTTAGTGAATGTGTAGAATGTAACTATTTATATTGGTATGATTATATATATAGGGTTTTTCTATCTAGTGTGGTATACTTATCATGTAAATTTGATAATTGATTATAAAGAAACATTACAATATATGTTTTAAATTAAGTATAAATATTTTACTTCTAAAATTTCCAATCCTATAATCTCTTACAAATACATTTTATGATATTAATAGTATTCTAGGGTAATCAAAATCTGTGATTTTTGAGATCTCAAACAAATGCTAAAATAACCTTATTTTAAAAGGAAGAAGTGATATTTAGAACTAAAATATTTCGATAGAGTTTTGACTTCAAATATCATTGAAAATAATCTTAAGAGGATCTAACTATAATCTTGCTAATAAATGAAAGAAATAAAAAAGTTCTAAAGAACTATACAAATAACTCCTATGGAGAGATGTGGATGAAGCTTATATGTGTATACTCTATTTTACTAACCTAAATAAATAGCTAAGTAAGTACATAGAAATAAATATATATTTATATATAAAGAAAATATCAAGAGATAATAAGGAAGATGATTTATTTCATATTTTAACAATAAAACAAGAGGATTTTAGATAGTAATAT
Organism: Wollemia nobilis; assembly: GCA_028583015.1. NCBI lineage: Eukaryota > Viridiplantae > Streptophyta > Pinopsida > Araucariales > Araucariaceae > Wollemia > Wollemia nobilis. Next base: position 2,046,349 of record JAQPPZ010002621.1, read on the forward strand.
CTATAAATGCTACACCTTCATGTTCGTACCAATAAGGATGCATATTGATGTCTTTGATGAAGGTGTTCGATTTCATATTCACTATTTCCTATTACCTGTGGCAACATTATAACTGGTGCCTATTGGAAATTTTAGAACTAGCACTACCACTATCTAACTATATCCACATTGTGCTTAGTCTTATGGAATAATTAAGGCTCTAAAGGCTATCAATATAATTTTTTTCTCTTACAAAGAAATAGAAAACAGAATAACATTTTATGTTATATGAGGAAGATATTCTTAATTTGATTATAAGTGGTCCATCTCCCTTAGTGGAAATGTTAAAATATTTAGATTATTGGAGAAGAGTGTGATCTCATAAATTCTAGTATATTTGGTGTGTGTATGTGCAAGTGTGGGCATGCATTTGTTATAACTAGAATGACACAATCATGACTCACTTTTTATCATATGTATTGTAGGATCCAAAACTCAATGATGAAGGGTTCAATTAGGATATGAGTAACTAAAGAGTGAAAGTTACATATTGCATTATAGAGGATGCTTAAATATGCGTCAAAGAGAATCAATCAATTACAACAACCAAAGTGCTTCCAAATCTAGATGAGTGTGATAGTTTGGAAATAGACAAGGAAAGTGATAACTATTAACAAACTAATACATAGATGGCTAATAATAGGTAATCCACTAGCTATCTTAGAAGCTAACAACTAATAACTAGGAGGTTGACTAAAACAACCTACCAACTAAGAATCCCACATGAGCAATGTGATCACACATTATTACAAGCAGTAATAAATTATTCTAATGCAATAAAATATATCTAATCTAGTGCCTAAGATAGTTGATATCATCATCATATCTCCCAATAATATAAACATTAGACTCAAATACTTTTACAATAGAAGTGGGAGGGTAGGACATCAAATGCTAAAGATATATCCTACTTGCTAGATGGATCAAATATTGAAATGCCACATCGTCATATGGCTAGAAAATATTGATGATGCCCATTTGTACCTGTGATGGAATTCTATGTTTGCTCATAAATTTATCGATAACTCTAGAAGGAAGAGAAAGTCGATGAGGACCAATAAAATATTGTTGATATTGTTAAGTCTTTTATTAAAAATGAGCAAGAGGAGCAATAGGAGGAGGAGTTAATGATGAAGCAGTAAACTCCCCATGAGAAGGAGGATATGGTGTAGCTAGTGTTGGTGTATCATGTGGTCTATTTATGATAAATGTATTCTTTTATGGCTAAATGGGGTACATAAAAGTGTGGTATACTATAGCAATCCCATTGTTTTTTTTTTGAAAATTTTGAAAAAACTTGTATTAAAACAAAGATCGGTTACATAAGGGAGAAGACCCTTCCCGATCGAGAACAAAGAAAACACAAGATTACAAGGCACAAAAACACAACACAAACCACCTTTGACCGCAAAAAGCCAACAAGTCATGAAATCATGACATGTGATATCGTGGCAACTAACCATCCTTGACCGTGACGGAGCACCATGTCACAAAATCGTGACATTTCGGGATTTTGTGACAGCTATCCATCCTTGGCCACGATGAAGCAACAAGTCACAAAATTGTGACATGTCACGATATCATGACAACTATCCTTCCTTGGCCGCGACAGAGCAACATGTCGCGATATCGTGACATGTCATGATATCACGACAATAATCCTTCCTCGATCGTGACAGAGCAACATGTCACAAAATCGTGACAACTTTCCTCTAGTGGCCGCGATGGCGTAACACGTCATGATATCGCGACAACTTTCCTCCCATGCTCGCAACTGTGCAACATGTTGCGATATCATGACAACTTTCCTTTGAAAACCATGATGGTGCAACATGTCACGATATCATGACAACTTTCCTCCATTGGCCGCAATGGCGCAACATGTCGCGATATCACGACAGCTTTCCTTCAATGGCCGCAACGGTGAAACATGTTGCGATATCATGACAACTTTCCTCCATAGGTCGCAATGGCACAACATGTCACGATATCGTGATAGCTTCCAACCAAAGGCCATGACAGTGCAACATATCGTGATATCATGACAACTTCCTTCTAAAGGTCGCAACGGTGCAACATGTCGTGATATCATGACAGCTTCCCTCCAAAGGCCGTGACGGTGCAATAGGTCATGAAATCATGACAGCTTCCCTCCAAAGGCCATGACGGTGCAACATGTCATGATATCGCGACAGCTTCCCTCCAAAGGCCGCGATGGTGCAACATGTTGTAATATCATGATAGCTTCCCTCCAAATGCTGTGACGGTGCAACATGTCATGATATCACGATAGTTTCCCTCCAAAGGCTGTGACGGTGCAACATGTCACGATATCGCGATAGTTTCCCTCCAAAGGTTGTGATGGCGCACCAGGTCATGATATCGTGACAAAAACCACCCTTAGCATTTTCTTTGCTCATTGTCTCAAGGATCTTTCAAGACCTTGCCTAATCACCTCATCCTCCAAAGGCATGTCACTGTGCAGCTGCACCCCTACCTCTTTCTCAGCACCCATCTTCGCAAGGAAATCGGTCACTTTATTTAAATATATACTCACATAGACGGGGATCACATCATCTAATTCCCTCCATAGTTCCTTGATTTGAGAGACCAAAATCCTCAACCTCCATGCTTTCGAAGCAAAGTTCCTCATGCAGTCTAGAGCGCCAACCAAAATTTGAGAATCAAATTCGAGAATTATCCTCTTGTGGCCCTGATTAACCGCCCGAGATGGAAGCAAATTTGATAACAATGGCTTCCGCTTCATTTTTTGTGGCTCTTACCAAGCCTTGCAGCTTCCCAATAGAACACTGAACCAGCATGATCCCGATAAACAACACCAATTTTTGCACTACCCGGATTGCCTTTTGCAACTCCATCGGTATTGATTTTAATCCAACCTTCTGGGTGTGGTTTCTAGCTAGCTTTGTCCTGTCTCTCTTGCTATTCAACTCCCTCTTCCAGTGGCCCAGGACAAACCTGAATTTTCTCTTTAGCATAGACAGTAACAGTTTCTGTGACTTTGCTCCAGATGACCTACCAAACTCCATCTAGCGAGGAGAAAGTTTCTCTAAAAATATGAGCATTTCTCTCCAACCACACTTGCCACCAGATGAAAAATAAGCCAAGCTCCCAACCAATTCGAAGAGCTTTAGATTTAAATCTACCCCTCTTCCATATTTCCTAAATATTGGTCCGATTCAGATCACCATTAACCTGGAGTTTATAGTGAGAGAACCATCGCTTCCAAATCTGACACGTGAAAGGGCACTCAAACATCAGGTGATTAGTTGTTTCCTCATTCTTGTGGCATAAAACACACTGAGATGGACCGATGATTCCCTCTACTTTTGAGATTGTCAAAAGTGAGAATTCCATTATGCATAAACTGCCAAGCAAAGAAGTTTACTTTCAGCCGACCCTTGGAGTGCCAAATCTTTCTCCAATCCTGAACCAAAAAAGAATGTGGGGGAGGCTCTAGGAGGATCTTGTCGTATTCGTCCTTCACTGTATATACACCAAGGTTCCCATAGCCCCAAGCTAATTCATCCTCCACGTCTCTCCCTGTGAGAAAACTTTCGGTCAAGATGGGTGCCAGCTCTGGAGGGAGTAATTGGCCACTCCTCCAACCTCTTAAACTTCTTAAACTTATACTCCCCCATTTGACTAGTGTTGAAATAACTTTCAATTTGGACCCAACCCTTAGCTTCTATGGTGGATTTAATTGGTTGTAATTTGGGGAACTCAACAATTATGGGTGGGTACTGGTCCCATGAATCAATCCAAAAATGTGCCTTCGCCCCTCTCCCCACTTTCCAAAATAATTGGTCTTTAATAACCTGAGATCCAAGCTTGAGAGCCTACCACACTAAGGATCCAGTACCATCTAGAGGGAAATGGCCCACCTCATTGGGGTGAACATGACCCAAATATTTACTAGTCAGGATTCTACTGAATAAGGAGGTTGGTTGGGAAATCCACCTCCAGTACAGTTTTCCAGCCAAAGCTTTATTATTAAGCTTGGAGCTTCTCAGTCCCAACCCTCCTTTTTCCTTGGGCTGGCTAACTTTATCCCAACCAACTAAGGCCCATTTCCTCTCCCCTTTTGCTCCTTCCCATAAAAATCTTCTAGCAATTTTGTCCAGCTCTTTCCATATAGTATGTGGGGCAACCAAGATAGAGAATTTATAAATTGGCATGGCTCTGAATAACTGATCGTAAGAAAGTTAATCTACCCCCATAGCTTAACCATTTATGAGACCAATGATTCATTCTATCTTTGATACCATCCAAAAAATCCTTCCAAATATCTATTTTTATTTTTTTGAAATGCAAAGGAACCCCCAAGTAAACCACTGGAAGAGAAGTCCTTGTGAATCCCAAGATCTCTATAACTCTATTCTGTAGCCTTTGGTCAAGATTGAAAAAGACCACTTTGGATTTTTTATCATTGATGACTTGGTTTGAAGCCCTAAGGTAGACATTAAGAGTATCTCTGATTACTCTAGCTTCCCTGAAGCTGGCCACTCCAACCAATCTTGTATCATCCACAAACTGTAAGTGAGTCAAAATTTCCTCACCCACCTTGATACCTGTTAGCAGGCCTTGATGTCTTCTCCTCAAGAAAATTCTACCTAATCCTTCAACAAAAATGAGGAAAATATAGGGAGAGCAAGGGTCCCCTTGACAAAGACCACGTGTGGCTCCAAAAGGTTACGAGGGAAGACCCTTGATTAAAACAGAATAAGAAGGTGTAGAAACACAACTCATGACCCAATCTATCCAGTCCTAAGAGAAACCAAAGGCTGCCATCACCTTTGACAAGAAACTCCACTCCACCCTATCATAAGCCTTTGACATATGCAGTTTAATGAACATTCCTTTATTACCAGATTTTTGCATTGTATGGATTTCCTCCTGAGCGAGAACCACCCCATCCAAGATTTGTCTACCCTCTACAAAACCCCCTTGCTCTGAGGAGATAATGTTATGAAGGAGAGGTTTTAGCCGTTCAACCATTATCTTTGTGATTATTTTATAAATCAAGTTGCATAAGGCAATAGGTCTGAAATCAAAAATATGAGCCCCCTCCTCCCATTTTGGAATTAAAGTGATGAAGGTATGATTTAATGCCTTAAACATTCTTTTATTAGTTATGGACTCCTCTGTGACAGCCAAAACATCCTCCTCCAAAGTATCCCAAAAGGCCTAAAAAAACTCAATAGGAAAGCCATCTGGACTTGGAGATTTGCTAGTGCTCATTCCAAATACCACATTCTTCAATTCATCTCTATCAATGGGTCTAAGAAGGGTCTGATTTTCTTCTTTAGAGATAACATAGGGTATGACATTAATAACTTCATTTTGAGCCTCTACATCTTGCTCCATACTTTCCTTAAAAAGTTTAGAAAAATAATCCATTGAATGGGAATGCATACCAGGAAGAGTATCAAAGGAGTGTCCATTATCATCTTGAAGGGCTTCCATGTTATTCATCTGTCTCCTAGCACAAGCTGACCAATGGAAAAAATTGGTATTTCTATCACCTTCTAATAACCAAGTGTTTCTTGCTCTCTGTTTCAAGTAAGTCTCCTCTTGGTTATCAATGTCCTCAGAGGATTTATGCAAGGCATCATCCTTGGTTTTGAGCTGCTCTGTAATTGTTCCTTCCCTAAAGTGTTTTTGAACCTCATCCCATCTGGCCACCAAGGGAGCTCTTTGGAGCTGGAAATCTGACTTATTAGCTTCCCTCCATTGTTTCAGTTGAACTTTGACAAAATGAAGTTGTTTGTGGAATCTAAACGTTGATGTCCCAAAAGGTAGACGGACTTCTTCCCACCACTACAAAATTTTCTTTCGAAGATCCTCCTTTTGTAACAAAAAATTCTCAAATTTAAAAGGTTTGTGATGCTGCCCTGTCATAGTCCCTCCCTCCAACAAAATGGGAAAGTGATCTAAAACTGGACCCTCCAAAATCTAGAATTTAGTATTCCACTTTACAAATGCCTCCTCTGAGACTAGAAAATGGTCTAGCTTTACCTTCCTACTATGTGGCTCCCTCCTCTTGTTAGTCCAAGTAAAGTAGGTTCCAAGGCCTTTAATATCCACTAAGTGAAAGGCCTGGACTTGGGGAATCAGAAGCCGATCCCCTGGATCCAAAATTGGGGTCCCACCTTCCTGATCTTGAGCAGATAATTTAGCATTAATATCCCCAGCAATAATCCCTTGAGGACCTCATGTTATGTACAGCTTTCCATTGGAGCCTCTGGCCATCAAGGTTTTGAGCCCCATAAAAATTTGTGATTAAAACATGTTCAACTGTGACATTATTCCTAAAATGAGATGTGAGAACACCCCTCCAAGCTATATGTTCTATTGCAGTCCATTCCAGAGGGTTCCAAAGAGTAACAATCCCCCCTAAAGAACCTTGGGCAGCCACATCCATATGACCAACGTCCCTCAAGATTCTATTAATTGTTTTACACATAAGATCTAAAGACATTTTTGTCTCTTGGATAAGAAAAAAATCTGTTTTACATTTTCCTAAGAGTCTTTGAACAACATATTGATGGGTTCTACTATTTAAACCCCTAACATTCCAAGATTGAATAATCATTGAAAACCTTGAGAGCAGTAAGAATCAATTGTCCTCACCGATCCTCCAGTGATCAACTTGTCTCCTTGAACTGCTAGCAGGTCCTTATTTGATTTTCTGCCCGCTCCTTGAGAGTTGCTATTTTTGGATCTCTTTTCCACCTAAGTTATGCCTAGGGTGGCTGACCTTTCTCTGTTATTTTTTGTAATTCCCATGCTGACATCCTTAATTACTGGCTACGCTTGGGAGTGCACTATCAATGCCCCTGCATTCTCTGACTGCAGTAACTCAGTGGACTCAATAACCTATTCTAAGATAGGGGGAGATGAAGGAGAAGCATGAGTGTGGATGTTATTGTCCTCAATATTCCCATTCACTCCTTCCATGACTTGATCCTCTTGATCCACTAGTGTATTAAAAATTTCATATCTATTGGCTGGCTTGAGTTGTGATTGCTCCTTACCATTTTTCTTTTGCTTTCTTCTTCTTTTGGGCTGTTCAAAGCCATATTTCTAAACATCATTACCCTGAAGAGTATTGGATGGTTCTTTGGTAAGAGTAGACTTACCCTCTCTGGGGCGATTTGGCATTCCAAGCGGGGCCTCCATTTTTGTGTTCAAAATATTTGGACAAAATCGGGCCAAATGCCCATGTTTGTGGAAAACTCTGCATCTAAAGGGCGAGCCTCATAATCTAGCTCGTTGAATCCAAGATAGTCCTACCAGTTCAAGTTCCACCTTTGTCGGTATAGGTTGGCTAATATCCATTTCCATGCAAATTCTTACAAAGATAGTTGTGTTACCTTCTATGGTGTCCTTGGAGACGCCTAGATGTCCACCGAGGGAGTTACCGATCATTTCCAGAACCTGCTCACCCCAAAACTCCATTGGAAGAGCGTACAACTAGATCCAAATCGGGACAACTGTGGGTTCAATACGAGGATCAAAACCCACTCTCCGGGGTTGAACAAATAACCCTGTCGGACCGTGGTTCCTCTTTTCTAATTCAAAAGCCCTGTTTCTATAGGCTAGAGAAGAAAAACTAAAAATGAAATACCCATTGTTAATAAACCATAAGGAGTACTCACCATGAGGCTCCCAGTTTTTTCTAACCCAGGTATGCAAGAAATTTAGGGTAGGGCAGATACCCATGAATTTATAGATCAGATCATGGTTAGATCTGTATATGATTGTGTCTTCGACCATCTTTGGCTCGATGACAATCTTGGGTCTTGAGACGGATTACAAAAGGCATCCATTAACTCGATGTGTTGTTGAGCTCTTTCTAGCATTCTTGAAGAGCATATGAAGAGTATTTTTCTGAGCTTCGTCATTGGAAGACGAAGAATTTTCTTTTAGCAATTCAGCGTAAGAGCTCTTTCTCCCAGAGAGAGGGTCTGGAGGAGACCCCATTGGGCCCTCCTGGGGTATCAGAATTTCTTTCAGATCCATAGTAACCAGAAAAACACTACGACAACCCACCTAATGCCCCGGATTTTCCTTCGCTCCACAAACCCTAGAACATCGCCCGTCGCCTGCTCAAAAATTTTCTCGCCGCTTCGCTCCCATAGCAATCCCATTGTTACCAAACCCAAAGAGAGATTAATAATAAAAAAATATGCATTTACAATAAGTTAAGATCACATAGTTAAGGTTCACATAGATATATGAATCAAATTTAATGTTCATAATAAGTAAAGAACACAATTAGTGTTCACATAGATGTATCCCAAATTTCTTTTTCTCTTCAAGGTATACCACAACACTCAAGTGATCAGGATGTGGCCACATATTCTTTTTATTAGGAGTTCATATTTATATACCTTTGTAATATAAAGTATGCCTTAATGATTCCCATAAATTTTTTATCATTCTTTTTTAATGTAAGACCATTTGACCATAGCGTAGGGTTTATCCATTTTAGTCCATCAAAAGTGAATGCCTTTCTCTATCCATACATAAGTCCATCTATGTAGGATCTTGATTTAATGCCTTAAAGTATGCTTAATTATCATACATGCTAATTAATGTAATTATCACTATATATGATAAATAGACCCGCTCCTCCCTATTCAAGGTTGTAACACAAACTTGCAATAATAATCCTTACCTCCACAATAGGATATTTAGTCCAAGCCCCCCCGATTAGGACTTTTTCCAAGCCTACCCACTTTTGAGAACCCTCTGGGCTACCACCTAGGGTACCTCAATCTCAAGAGGACTTTGTTGTTGCTACAACAACTCCACTCAAGTAATGGGATCCTTTTTTTTCAAGGTTTTAATGAAGTTTAAAGTTTCATACTAAAAATTTGATCTTATTCATTAATCATTAACATTATATATAGTATCAATCCTTGTCTAAACATTATCATTGATAATTAAGATAGCATATGATTTCTATCTAAAGAAACATGTCATTTAATCATAAAATAACCCAACTTCATTACATGATTAATCTAAAAGAATATCTCCAAGATAACATTTCATAAATTCCATTTCTTTTTCACAAAAGGTAACTATTGTCCTATTTTATCTCTTTCAAACAATAATAAAATTACATATTAACAAAAGGATCCTCCATCAAGATGAAATCTAGAATCCATAGTTTACAATAATACCCCATGATAAATAGGAGCTTTAATACATAATTCTTTCACATCTTTCAAATGCAATATCAAGAACATGTAATGAAGTATAAGTCTTGTTTAGTCCTTCATTTTTGTCTCTTCCTGTATTATGATGATGGTGTAAGAGATCAATATAGCTCTTATTTTCATGAGTATGCAACAAAATATGCAATTGCTAAGTAATATTTCATTTGCAATATGTGCACATGCTAAAATAATACCACAATGCAACCATGCATTTATCATTCAACAACACAAAGAGGAAACCCCATAATTTCCCCAAGAATGGATTTCCCATCCATTCTTCCCAAAATAATCATTTTTCCATAAAAGAATATTTCTCCCTTATAGAAATAATTCTTGAAAACAACCTTAAGCAAAATCCATAAGAGATTTCACAAGCAATTGTGCTTCAAAATATTAAGCAAAAGCCATAAAATATTTCATAAAAAAACCATGCTCATTAGAAATAATTTTTCATATAGAAAAAACAAAGAAAGAACCCCATAATTCTCTCAAGAATGGATTCCCCATCAATTATTACCAAAACAATTTCGTAATTCAATATTTAAACAAGTGTATAGAAATATCACAATATTTTTTAATCAATTCACATAGCAATAGATTCCAATTTATTCTTTGCCAATGAGAATTTTTAAAACTTAACTAAGAATAGATTCTCCATCCATTCTTTCCCATTAAGTATGATCAAAACTCAACTAAGAATGCATAGCTTTGAGAGGATCCCATACTCATCTCAAGAAGATATTCTCCATATATTATTTTTCAAAAGGTATTTTCAAGCTTAAAATAGAATGCATAAGCTATTTCTCTCTATAGAAGACTTATGATCCATTTCTCAAAAAGCAAACATACATTTTATTCATCAAAAAAGCATATAAACATTTTCCATAGGAAACATCCATCAATAGCAAATCATAAGCATTTTTCTTAGCCTCTAACCCTTTATAGAAGGACATAAGTTTCATATAATTCTTATAAAATATGAGATCAATTAATTATTAGACATCAATGCTACATTTTCTCTAAGTTGTATGCATGACCCAATTTGCTTTAAGTTATTCATAACTCATCCAACAACACAAATATCACATAAAAATTATGGGTAAGGAAAACATGGGTTCTATCATATTTTTCAAAACTTTCAAAAAATTTAGTGGTCAACAACAAGTTAAAAAAACAATAGCCAATTTTTTTGATTCAAACAGTTAATAGTCATAGTCCATAGGGTCAATAGGTTATGTGCCCACTAATTGGTACACATAGTCTTGTTCGGAAGGCTCTCTAGTACCTCCAACTATTTTTACCAAAAAACCTTGTTTATAGGCTTCCTTGACCACTATTGGTGGTCAGGTAATAAGGGTGCTTCCCCCTTATACTATACTTTTGAACCCCCATACCATCAATGTGGGATAACTATTTTAAACATCAACAAAAATA